>CAHIKZ030000205.1:490000-527500 GCA_903632075.3 Acanthosepion pharaonis | reverse complement strand
TCCTAATATTCATCCAATGCAAAGCCAAAGAGACACTCAAAGTAGAGGGTTACTATATGATGTTGTATGAGCATAAGAAGGGGCAAAAAGTGAAATTCATCGGGATATGCAAAAAAAAAAGAGTAACACTAGACTTGAAGAAGTCAATATTGTAATGATTAGGAAAACATCCTGTTGGGAGTCTATTTCACAAAGTAGCAGTTCTTGAGAAGAAGCTGTCTGAGTGGAACTTGCTTCTTACTATTGGAATAAAAAGGGAATCAGCGTGATTCATTCTTATTTATGTGGCACAGTGGGTCCTAGTTGTAGAGGTTGGGGAACGTAGCTTGTCTGAACACATTTCATGAAACAAGCAAAAGAGCGGTGAGAGGCTCATAACATTTCGTCTGTGGGAAAGGGATCATTGGTTTGAAAATAATTTATTGCCAACAAGGCTGTGTAGATGCTTTTGAACTTTATCAAGAGTGGCAAGCTAGAACTGGGCAGCTCCAGCCCAGATATGGCAGCAATTCTCCATTTTTATTCTGCTCTGACTATTATAAAATTAGAGTACAGCAGGGAGAATTAGATACTTACTGGAGTAGAGTACAAAGTACGAACCATTTTTCAAGCATCTTTAACAATAGATCAAATATATAAGTTCAACTTGAGGTCTGGGGTGACCTTGAGTCTCAACTGACTTTCAAGTCAATGAGTCTCCTTGGGAGAAGACTCATCTATCATGACAGGGGAGTCAGATATTTAATGAAGCAGTACAATGAACCAACCATGTTTCCAGCATCTTTAATAATAAATCAGATATATGAGTTCCACTTGAGGTCCATGTAACTAGAAGGAAAAATAATGATGTAAACAAGATGTTGACTTTTCACAGTATATTAAACAAAACATTTGGAAGAAAACTCCCATCAGTATTAGAAACAGCTTTAACATTTAGTAGAATTGAAGTTTTTTATAAGATTCAATTGGCTATGACACTTTTTGATCAATGAATGCTGAATGTTTCTTGTATTACTTTTATCATTTTGAACATTTTAATATCACCCCTAAATAATTTACATTGTACTAAAATATGCACTGGTTCTTCACAGGACTTATTGAAGATCTGAAAAAAATCATTTTGAACATTTTAATATCATCCCTAAATAATTTACATCCTCAAGGACACAGTGGATAAAGGCGTTGGTTAGATCCAGTGACAGGACCCAAAGAGTGTGAGTTCAATACCCGGTTAAGGCAGTGGAGAACTTTCAGAGGGAAATTAACAGGAGATAACTGATAACTGACATCCATCAAACATGGCATGTGGAACTAGAACAGTCTACCCCATTGAGCAAAATAAAGGGTTCAGTTTGACATTCCAACCACCTGAAGAAGGCCGGAGTGTACAACGGCCGAAACATTGTAATGAATATGGCGACAAAGATGAGGACAATAGTCCGAATAATGTAAATAATTTACATTGTACTAAAATATACATTAGATCTTCATAGGGGTTAATGAAGATCTAAAAAAAATCATCAATATAAGATAGTTCTGTAAACTATTTCTGTAAAAGTCAGATTGAAAGATTTTGGAACAAGTTTGCAAAATTACTATTCTTTATTCATAAAAACACGCTACATTTTCATAAGGTTTATTGAAATCATTAATATAAGACAGAATTACCATACTTTGTAGGAAGTACAGGAAGTCTACCTATCAAGACATAAGTTTTATATATCGGAAATCTTTTCATTTCATAACTGACATTTATCTCTAGGAAATAAATGTAGGCACAAAAACAGAAAAGCAAAATAAAAAAAAAAAAAATTACTTTAAAGATTCAGGTAAAAGTTAACAAAATTACCAAACTTTTATCAAAGGTTCAAGGCATTTTACTTATGTATATATGTTTCTGTCTCTTTTATAAGTAAGTTCTTGCTTACTGAAAAAGAGAAGCAAAAATAAAAAAATAAAAAATTTTAAGAATTAAGGAATAGAAATTCTCTATTTTTTTTCTAACTTTCAGGTTCATTCCTTAGTTTTTCAATCATAAACAGCCATAATTTGGTTTTCTTTCATTAATTTTCTTTCATCATTGTGCTGTGGAACAATCAAGGTCTTCATAAATTTGCCCTCACTCCAGAAACCACCACCCACCCCACGTTTGTGTTTTGCAGTTTTCAAAATGCAGGCAGTCAACCGGCCTCACAAACTTACCGTGTGAGTGAAACAATATGTGACGGTAGTGATGCATTCAGGTCTTAAGATGTAGGAAAAGTTGAAAGACAAAAAAAAAAAAAATTACTAAATAAATCAAAAGAAAAAATGCACATATTACATAAATACCTATGAAGATTCATCGATAAGTAATAATATATGAATTGGGAGAAGAAAAGGGGGGAGACAAAGAAAGAAAGAGGTGAGAAAGATAGGAGATAAATTATGGTAGCTGGTAAGAGGTGGAAAGAGTTAGAAAAAAAATATCAAAGGGAATCAATGAAAACGAGGCCGAGAGTAACCCGAGAGAAAAGGAAAGAAAATTGTTATCTTGAGAAACCATAAAGCCAATTTCTGACCTCAAAAACTATTTACAGGTGTGTGTGTGTGTGTGTGCATGTGTGTGTGTGTGTGTTTGTGTGTGCATGTGTGTGTGTGTGTGTGCGTGCATGTGTTTATGTTAAATTGTACATGCATATATTTTCAGTACACATGCATTCAATACAAATAAACACACACATGTGCTCACATATATATATATATATATACACAAATCACACACACACACATATATATATATATATATATATATATATATATATATATATATATACTACATATGCATATCTAACTATCTATCTATCTATCTATCTATCTATCTATCTATCTATATATATATATATATATATATATATATATATATATATATATATATTCCTAATATGGTGGTGTTACTAAGTGTATATATATATATATATATATATATATATATATTTAATATATATATATTTAAGAAAAGTTCAAGTGAGTTATCTGATTAGATGACTCAAGATTTTTTATCAAAATACTCATCAGGACCAGATGTTTGATAAATTTACTGGACTTAGAATCAGATCCTGTATTTATACTCTTTTCTGAGCAAATTAATGCTTTCAAATTTCAAATTGAAATTCTTAACACACTGGTGTTTCATTATTTGCAATGTTTATAACAAAGTTCTACCATGTTGAGAAAGTCGAAATTTGAAATTTGAAATAAGATAAGGGACATAAAAGAAGAAGAAGACTTTGTCTCTCCAGCCATCCTAGAGCAAAAGGTCACAATTTTTCTCCACCAAGATCAACCTTGGGCAAGTCATGGAGACTGAAACCATTTGGTATTTCTTTTTCTCAGTTCTTCTTTAACTGTAGGAATTTTAGGATGACCCCTTGATCTTTTGTCAGTTTGAGTTATCCAGTTTAGAGCTACTTTGGCTGACCAAGAGTCAGGTAATTATAGGGTAAGGCCAGTGTACCGTATCTGTCTTTCTGTCACCATTACACTAAGGTTTCTAAAATTTGCATGTCTTAGCACTTCCTTGATCCTGATCTTATCTCTTCAAGACATATTTAAGTTTTTACAAAATCCATAGCTTGGGATTCAGTGTTGACTTTCTATTAGACTGGTTATCACTTAAGGATAAATATCCAAGTCTATCTTGTAATGTTACCCATAGTTGCGGGCTAAGAAGGAAATGGATTCATGCCTTTCCTTTGCGAAAAGTAATGCAACAGACTGGGCTGGAAGTTAAGCACAGTTCGACAATTCTACTTTTCCTGCCAATAACTGTTTTAGTACATCCTAATATTATCTGCCATCCATTCACTCGAGCTCACCATGGAGATTCTCCATTGTGTCCCTCTGTCTCTATTTGCTTCAATCTATCTTGTGAGCATCAAATTTTCTGAGCACTCTTTCCTCATTATGTCCCAGAAATCTCAGTTGTCTCTTATTACTGAACTCAGTAGTAACAGAATGCTACATTAGTGAGGCACTTAATGAGCACTAAACTTAGAACATTGGTGAAAATTAACTGGATATTGCTACAGCAGGTAACACACACACACACACACACACACATATATATATATATATATATATATATATAGAGAGAGAGAGAGAGAGAGATTCTAATGCCTGGATTTAATCAACAAAATCTTGTCTACCACACTTTTATTTTTGTTGATTAAATCTGGACATTAGTTGAAATGCTGGAACTCAAATTATGCCCAATGGGTGAGTGCATCTAAAATATAAAAAAAAAACATTATGAAACTCTCTCAGAGGTTGGCTAGTGACTTGTTGAAACTTAGTGTCTCTTAACTTCCAGAGATGTAAGAAATATTTCGGAATCAGGCTGTGAGCAAATTAAAAACATTCTGAGCTGGATCCAGATCTGCAATCCTGAAATTTTGGATTCCCAAATTTTCATTACTGCAACTGTTTTTGGCAAGTTTTTTATGTGATTTTCTCTGACAAATTTTTTGTGTGATAACAAATTTTATAACTTGGAAATAAACTTGGGAAGAATCAAAATTAATTGTGAAATACAGTGAAAGCCACCCATGAAATTAAAATAATTGTTTGTACAGAAAGTAAGGACCTACGCACATCAAATGGTCTTTAAGTTAATTGGCAACAGAAGAATTATCATTGAACTTTTATAAGATATGCTTAAATATTAATACAATACTTAAATGCAGCGATCAATTTTGAATTCTTCTGTATTATATTCTTGCTTATCACATCTACTCCTCCTTATTTATTGGGATAAAGGCCCAATCAAGAGCCCTCCTTATTTGTTTTTGATTATGTCAACTGCACAGTATAGTAGGGTCAGTTAGGCACCATCTGTGAAAATAAGAGCATCATGACACAATTCACTCTGCCAGAAATTTGGAAACGGCATGCTGTATTGCTTGGCATTTGCACCGGAAACTCAAATATGAACATTTCAGTGTATCTCGGTGTGAATCTGAGGAGGGTGCAGAGGATTCAGAAAGTGTTGGGTGTGTCTAATGGTAATTACAAAAGTACAGCAACTCGGAAAATTCACTTTGATCATTCTGATAAGAAAAGAACTCCTGAATTTGTTGATGAGAGCCTCACTCAATACATTGATCTATATCAAGTGCCTTAAGGAGGTAGTACTGCCCTGGGTCAAGAGGGTGGCTGATGGAAGACCCTATGTCTGGCAACAGGAATCTGCACCATGCCACACAATCAGGAGAACCCATTCATGGCTGTCAAACAATTTCTGTGACCACATCACCCCTTACATTTGGCCACCTAACTCCCCAGTCTGCTATCCCCTTGATTATTATGTGTGGAGTACAGTAGGCAGCATTTAGCAACTTAAACAAGGAGACTGTCCAGAAGAGTTTTGGGAGTTTCCAAAGTTGTCAGGAGGCTGTGGTGATTTTATTGAATAAATTTACTCTTTAGTATTTCAAGATATTTTTGTGTAATTTTGGTAAAATATATCTGTTAAAATATGTCAGTTTTATTTTCATTTTTACATAATAAAGATGACAATTTATCCATCGCACATATTCTCTGTGTATTCTCACTGTTTTCTTTGATGAATTAATATGATCAATTTACAAAAGTGTATATATAACTTAATAAAATTAATGATTTAAGAACATCATTTTTTTTTTCTCCTGGTGACTCTACTTGTAAATGCTTTCATATATACAAGATCAAGCAGATCCCATAACAAATTAGATGCCACCAATCTGTTAAATGATATGTCTTGTGCAGGATCATATAAACTTCTTACTATTAATAGAGTTTAGTTACATCTTTTAAAGCTAAAATTTGTCTCAGCACATTTTCTGTATACACTCGATGAAGTCATCAAAAAATTTTTATATGTGCCCATACTTGCATTATATTTACAGACACAACAATCAAGAAACTATATAGTAAATTGTTTACTGAACTATACAATAACGTGAAAATCTAGAGTAACAAAAACTGTTTAAACAAAACTTGTCAATTGCCCTTTGCATAAAAGTTGCTGCTATAAAATTGTCCTTTTCAAGAAACAAATTATGAACTGAAAGTGAACATGCAAACTCAAGCGATTTGAGTTGATTGTTTGACAGCAATTGGCCTTTAGAATGCTAATACTTTGCATTTTTTATGCTACAGGAAAGATAGGAAGGTGGGGCCTGCAGGTGGGTAGGATTTTACTTGTTGTGTGGAACTTTGGGTTAATATAAGAAGTTTTCAGTCGGTGAGTGAAATTAGTCAATCAAATCGGTGAAGATCTAAGATTTAAATAGGAGAAAGTAAAGAGGACATTTTTATTGATATAATGAGGCCTGCCAAATTTTGCTTGCAAGAAAAGTAAAAATAATAATTCTCCATATGTGCTATTCAGTATCATGCACATAAAAATACACACAAACACATATGTGTGTAAAATTTCAGATATAACTAAAAATATATCTGTAAAAGAAAGGACAATAAAGACAAGTTTTCCTTTTGTTTTTATTCATACAAACACACACACACACACACACACACATATATATATATATATATATATATGCACACATGAGTGAGTGTTTGCATCAGTACATTACCGGCATGCATTATATGTATACATCAATAGATAAAAGATCTATATGGAAATGTTTAATTTCATCGATATTCATATATATATATATATATATATATACATATATTATATATATATAATATATATATATATATATATATATATATACATATATATATATATATATATATATATATATATATATATATATATATATTTGTGTGTGTGTGTTGAGCACTTTTTAACAGCAGTACTCACTATATATATATATATATATATATATATATATATAAGGTAGTGCACAGTATTCATTATATATATATATATATATATATATATATATATATATATATATCATGAAATTAAACATTTGCATATAGATTTTATGTATTGATGCATACATATAATGAATATGGATAATGTGCTGATACATACATGTACCCACCACGCACACACACATATGTGTGTGTGTGTCTGTGTGCATGTGAGTGAGTGTGGAATTGATGAAAATAGTTACTGATAACTTTTCAGCTGCCTCCCTATACATATATATACAGGCTGCGATGGGTAAATTGTCGCCATTTTGTATTTTTTTTTAATGCTTGCCTGTTGTTTGTTTTTGATTTTGTCAACTGCAGAGCATAGTAGGCTCAGTTTTGAGAAAAGAGCACCATGACATACTTCAATCAATCAGAAATTTAGGAACAGTATGCTATATTGCTTGGCATTCACACCAGAAGCTCCAGTGTTTGCGTATCAATCTGAGGACAGTACAGAGGATTCAAAAAAATTGGATGAGTCTAATGGTAATCACAATGGTATGGCAGCTCAGAAAACACCCTCTGTTCATTCTGATGAGAAAAGAAATCCTGAATTTGTTGGTGAACTCCTCAGACTTAATACAGAAGCCTACCTCAAGTGCCTTAAGGAGGTAATGCTGCCCTGGGTCAAGAAGGTGGCTGCTAGAAGAGCATATGTTTGGTAACAGGACTCTGCACCATGGCACACAATCAAGAGAAAACACAGTTATGACCATCAAACAATTTCTGTAATCACATAACTCCTTACATTTGGCCACCTGACTCCCCAGATTGCTACTCTGTTGATTATTATATATTGGTGGCAGTTGTGAGAGACCAACAAACTTTCTTGTAACAGCAAAGATGAACCGAAGGCAAGGATTATGGCAGCATTCACCAACTTAAAAAAGGAGACTGTCCAGAAGAGTTGCAGGAGATTCTGAAGTTGTCATCAGGCTGTAGTTGAAGCCACTGACGATTTTACTGAATAAATTTAGCATTTAGTATTTCAAAATATTTTGGTGTAATTTTGTTAAATATATCTGTTAAAATGAGATATTGGTTTTATTTTTATTTTTGTGTAATTTAGATGACAATTTATCCATCTCACATTATATATATATATATATATATATATATATATATAGAGAGAGAGAGAGAGAGAGAGAGAGGGAGAGAGAGAGAAATTTAGATATATGTGTATAGTAACAAATAAATGTTCATTTATCTGTCCCCACCCTGCAGAGATTGCTCCCAGCACTTTAAGTACAAAAATGCTTGCTTTAAAAGCATCATTTTTTTAAATTTACCCTGCACAACAGTATTTATTTTTTTGGCTTAACTCAATGTTTGTCATTGTTGTATAAAATTGTATATAAATAAAATGTCACTTAAAGATTAACAGTGCAGTTGATCGAAAATGGAAAAATCTGGTGGATGACGTCATTAGAAATGGATGCGTATAGAAACTAGAAATAGAGGAGTATCTTCTTCTGTTTGGGATGGTGAGGTAGAGCTCCATGTAACTATATATATATATATATATATATATATATACTAAAATAAGTGCTCAGTATCAGAGACAGTGTCTATGTAAATCTAAGCTTTGTGGATATAGGTACTAACATTGATATCAGCTTGATTTATATTTGATTACAATCATCAGGCCTGACAATTTAAATATGAAATTTAATATATATATATATATATATATATATATATATATATATATATATATATATATATAATTCAAAATTAAATTCAGATCCACTATTAAACTACATTTCATTTAAATGCTTAACAACAACAATAATAATCCACTCTAACAATAAAATATCTTGCAATAACCAGAAATCTTAAGAAAATAGTATAACTTGCACCTGAAGATTGCTAATAGCATGAAACTCCAAGTTGAGCAATCAATGTAGGATATTATACATACTTTTTAATATATAATAAAAATATAGATTTAAAATAAGCTATATTTATTTGGTAATAGTAGTCAATATCAGAAAACATATGCAGGTATAAAAATGAATAAGCATGAAACAAACTGTCTTCACTTGTTGTTGACCTCAGTGTCCATTTTCATATATATATGTGTGTGTGTGTGTGTGTGTGTGTGTGTGTGTGGACGCATGGCCGAGTGGTTAGAATGTTTGTTTTCTGACCATGAGACCAAAGTTTGAATCCCCTAATGGTTGGTCTGTCAGGAATCAGACTTCCTGACTCTGGAGGGGGATGATTCCATCTCACCATGGTCAATTTATCTGGAAGGAACCTGATGTTATCAGACTAGAGTCGTTGATCCCAGCATGCGGCACCTTTGGAAAGTGCCTGAAAACCAAACCACGGGTTGACCCAAGCCTCGTGAATGAAATTAGGTCGATGGAACACTTGGTGTTATCAATAGCTGTGACCAAGAGTTTGAGTGTGCTGGCATTGTTCAGATTGTTGATCATGCTAGATAACATGCCCTTTCCCAAAAACTGCTCAGCATAGTTGCAGTATAAACCACAAGTTGGCTCTGTGGGTGTTGAACAAACACAAATGTGCCTGAGCGAGCGTCAGCAATAGGGATTGGCTAACCACCCTAATAGATGGGTATCCTCAAATATGAGTGGCCAGCTATTATTATTATATATATAGGAAGACTATAGTGAGACATTCTTTATATATATGTCAAACTAACGTTGAACGACTTAATGGAAAAAAACCTAGGTGACTCATTTTTTTGTTGTTCTTTTTTTACCGATGGAATCTTATATATAAATTATTAATTTCTGGCATCCAAGGCCTCAGGATGCACAACCTTGCCAGGTACATTTAACTTTCTGCTGTTTTTGTTGTTGTTTTCAGCAGCACAAAAGTGATCTCTTAGAAAACAACACACTCAATGCATTAGTTATTTATTTTGTCTTAAAACATTGGTTCTCATTCTATCACCAAAGTTAAGCAATGTTGAACCTAGTCAATATCTAGATCGGTGAATGCTTAGGAATACCAGCTGCTGTAAGCATGGATATGTAGGTGATGTAATAGATAATAGCTTGAAATTGGAAATTGGATTGTCAAGTTCCAATTCCAGTTGGGTTTGTTATATTCACTTACATGCAAATAACATTGGGAAAGGTATGGATCCACCTTGTCCCACTAGCTATAGATTAATTAGTGGAATTTGTATCAGTAAAAATCATTATTATCTCAAGAAAAGGTCAATAAACCATAAAAAACAAATCAATCATTCAATGTAATAGGTCTTAGCACATTTTAGATTTAAAAATGAAGTTTTAATTAAAAGAGAAAGTAATTTACAAAGGCAAAAATTTTTAGGAAGTGCACTAATTTCTGAGTCAACATCTTTCTAAACAAGATATATATATATATATATATATATATATATATATATAGAGAGAGAGAGAGAGAGAGAGATAGATAGATAGATAGATAGATAGATAGATAGATTAGTAATTATGGAATTTGTTTTATTTTCACAATGATTCATCATGTCTAGAACAGGAATCCTCAATGCACACACATGCAGAAAAACATTGGGCAGCTATTTCATCCTTTTTGGGATGAATCAGTAGTGTGCATCATGTACTGACTGAGTATCAAACCCAAACTGCTTTAGTATGCCCAGCCAGAGCATTAGAAACTCAATCCAGCATACGTTATATTATAGACTAATAATTAGGGGATTTGTATAATTTTCATAATAATTCATCTTGTCCAGAAATGGAATCCTTAACGCACACACATGCAGATAGCCACTGGACGGACATTTTGTTTTTTTTGGGACTCATCAGCAGTGCACATTTTCTACTGATTCTGAGAGTCAAACCAAGACATCTCCAATACGATGCAAGCATTATATCATTGGACCAATGGGCTATAGTAGCAAGGAAGAAACTAAGTTACTGGACATAATATAGCATATCTCATCCTTCCTGGTGTTGACCATATACAAACATAGAGACTGTACCCTGCTGATGAGTCCCAAAAGACGAAATGGCCATCCGGTGCTTTTCTGCATGTTTGCAGTGAGAATTCTGCTTCTAGACATGATGAATCATTATGAAAATATATATATATATATATATATATATATATATATATATATATATATATATATATTGACTGAGGAAGACTTTTTCCCTGCAGTAGGTTGCCATTTCTTTCTGCAGTAGACTTATTGCCATCTAAGGCTATAAAACCCAGTCTGTCCTGCTATTTACCCATAGCTGGTGAGAAGAAGAGGATTCATACCTTTCCTAAGGGTATTAGCATGTAACTGAATGTAATGGATTCAATTGGAAATCGAACTCAGCCTTCTGATTCCTCAATCCGAGCCACTATCCATTACTCCACCGTGCCTACATATATATTAAACTAACCTGAATATGTAAGTACATACAGGCATATTTGTCTATGTATGTGTATGCTTATAAAAATAAATATCCAATGAATATTTGCATATATAAAGTTAAATGTCTATATAAAAAAACTTTACCCACACATACATACATTCATAAACATGTGCTTCAAGGTACATAAGTAATATTGTGGCACCTGAATATCAGTGGTTATCAGAACACTGCCAATTTATTAATAATCTTTTACATTTGATGAAATTCTTAAAATAGGTATATATTATTTTCTATAATACATTTACATATATCTATATTTACATACACATGAATATTGGAAGGAATGAGTTTAATAGAAAAACCTTAGAAGTAATTTAGACATTTTCAATCAAATTTCCGATGGAGACTTATTGAGACGTTTTCTTGGAAGCAAATGATTTTCTTAAATTACTTGGACAGCTGAGAAGTATGGAAATTTGGATGAATTATTTTTTTCATCAAAATAACTTTGGAAATTTAAGATTTAAAATAACATATCTCTTCTGGGGTACATAGTTAATAATGAACAAGGCATAGTCTTGCTTGTAAATTTGAGCCATACTTTGTATTCAATCTGTGAATGTAGACATATATAAAATTTGATTGATTTGTTTTTATGGCTTATCAACCTTTTTAAGGTTATTTAAAGCCAAAAGATATTTTCAGATTACAAGAATTTCTTGGAGATAGCAATGATTTTATGATACAAAAAAAAGAGAAAAAGTGGATTCCTACCTTTCCAAAGGGTATTTGTATATAAATGAATGTAACAAGCCCAATTAGAATTGAAACTTGTCTCTCTGATTTCTCATTTTGAGCCATTGTCCATTACACCACCCACACATCCTAACTTACAGTATTCCAAAGCAGTCATCTATTTAGGTACTGACCAGGTTCAATGTTGCTTAACTTTGGTGATATTACCATTAACTAGAAATAATTAAGATAATTCCATTCTTTAATAGATTAAAATCAAAAGAATATAAAGATGTCCATTCAAATACAGTCAGGGTGCAAGAAATTAACCCTTCCATGCATGTCATACCATATTTGGTGGGCATCAATGGATGATAGGTAGAAATTGATAATGAATACAAGATTTTAGTTATAATTGATGCTATATAAAGGGGAGGTTAGTAATCTCGCTCCACAGCTTAAGTCCATCGTTGTTCTCAGCAATATTTGACTATATTTCATCCATCTTGCTTTGAAATCTCATTATACAAACTCATCAAGTAGGTTATTCGCTATTTGCCTCTTCCATTCCTTTCTTCAATATCTCCTGAGAGTGTTATCATTAACTAATCGAAAACAAACTTAAAATGTGATAACAGTGCATGTATATCAATAAGCTTAAAGCTAAAGAAAGCATTTATTTCACAAAAAAAATACTTCTCAACATAATCTCCATTTTTAATGATGCATTTAATTAATAGATGAATATAAAATACATAGAACAAGCATTATACCGTGAAAGTTTCAAATCAAAATTCAGCTAATAACTATGAAACTGTATATTTATCAATCCTCTTATATATATTTGCTTAGCTTGAGGAACAATCAAGGTGTATTGGACAAGGAGAAGCTCAAAAGGAGAAACAGAAAACAAAATTGAGTATATAACTATCAATAAAATATTCAGAAATGCAGATTTACACTGAAAAACAAACCCAAGATTACTGGAGTGATCGCCTTCCAGTTATAAATAAACTTGGAGTGAAACTAGAAATTGAAGAGAGTCAAGGTAGCACCCAAATTGCAATAATACAGAATCCTGAATGACCCGAATTTAAAGGCAAAATATATGGACAGTGTTAAAAGCAGATAGAATGAATAAAATGAGAATGGAAAATCTAAGTGGAAGACATTATGAGAAGCTTTAGAAATGTCAGCAAATGAGATCTTCCCAATAAAAACTAGACAAAGAAAAAAAAGAATGGATAAGAGATGAAATTCTCAACATAATGAAAATGGATACAAAAATCAATGCCAAGGTACAGCACAGAATAGAGCACACTGCATAAAAAAATTAGTAATGAATGCAAGTGGGCTAAAGAGGAATGAATCAATGAAAAGTGTGCAGAAACAGAAAAAATTAATGTTAGAGATAGAGCAGATATGCATAAAAAAATAAGAGAACAGGACAAAAAAACATGCTCATCAACAGGATGCATAAATCCAAGGATGGGATATTAGAGAAAGAAAAAATACTTCAGATGAAAGAACAGAAATATTAAGATCTGAATTGGAATCAGTACTGACCAAATTGAACAGAAACGAAGCCTCGGGGCCAGACAGAATTGTAATAGAGATGCTAGCAGCCTCAAATTATTTTGCCATTGACAAGATTAGAAACACAAATGAAATATAAAACAGTGGTGACATACTGGAAGACCTAAGTAGATCTATTTTCATAGTACTACCGAAGAAGCTTGGTGCAAATGAATGTGAACTCCATCAGACAATCAACCAAAAGGACGAAGCAAACAATTGAAATGAGGCAGAATTCATGGATGTTAGCAAAAGAAACAGCCTAACATGCAAATTACAAGTTAGAGATGCTGAAATCAAACAAGTATAATGATTTAATTAACTCAGAAGTATTTCAACAAAAGATGGAAAAATGTGACACTGAAATCAGAAGGAGCATTGAGATAGTGAAAGATGGTTTCCTAAATCTAAGTAAAGTATTAAAAAACAGGGAATTTTTGTTAAAAACAAAGAAAAGTGCACTTCAGTGTTGCATAATATCAGTCCTCCTATATGGCAGTGAACGATGAACAATCTCCTCATAGATGGAGAAGAGACATGAAGCAACAGAAATGTGCTTCTACAGAAGGATGCTGAGAATACTATAGACCAAATATGTGAGAAATGGCAAAGTTTTTGAGAAAATGGAGACAAAAATGAAACTTATACTTCAGAGAGAGATAGTTGAAATTACTAGGGTGCATACTGAGGAAAGTGGGTTTGAGAAATTTGTCCCTCACAGTACATAATGAAGGCAAGAGGGATAGAGGTAAAAAGTGCATAATCTACTTAACAAGCTTGTGTAAATAAATAGAACAAAAAAAGAGATAACAAAAAGTCAAAATCTATGAAGACTTACACAGGACAGGAAATTGTGATGGGCCATGATCGCCCATGTTCTGAATGGTCATGTCACAGATGAAGTAGAGAATGCCTTTTAATATTAGCTTATTTTTAGTGTAAGGCAAAAGTTGTTGGGTCTTTTCTTCTTGTATATCATATCCTATTTTTTTTAATCTGTATCACTCCATGTAAGGTAGTAAAGCCACAAAGACACAAGGGGTTACAGGTTGTGGAAGAATTAGAAACATTAATAATGAGCAAAAAGAGGAAAGAGTAATTAGGAGGACAGTAGATAGTGATTGACATTGCATTTAAATTTTTACAGAATAAAGTTGGCTGGAAAACATGGATCTGGATGAGAGTTCTATAAGTGAAAAGTGCAAGAAAAAGCAACTGATAGAATTTATGATTACATCTAACCAGCTCAACAGTAAATTGATGATATCTTGATACCAGTCTAGTACTGCATTTAAATTCAAAACGTCTAGGTACCATAACAAAGAGCTTATCTGAAACAATTACCATGAAAGTATTTATAGAAAAGACACAGGGAGGCAATCCTACAGTGGTGGGAAAGTGACTGAAGCCGTGCTGCCAGATCAGAACTAGTAACATTGCTGGTTCTTTGAACCTTATATTATTTTATAATATATAGTCAATCTTCCTATCCTTTGTAGCTTTAAACAATAAATGTCCTTTTCCTATCACTCCTAGTCCTTGTTCCATCATCCATTTACAACATAAGATAAGCACATAAGATAAGTTACTCACTGTTTCCCTCCTCCCCCTTGACTGTGTATACTGGGTAGGGTTTGGCAAAAGGACAAAAGATCAAAGGAAAAATGATCTGAATAAGAAAAAACTGAATGACTTGGTGGTCTAGATCCAACAGCTTTATTTCAAAGTGAAAAGCTAGCAGCATATTTCTAGGTGGTTAGTTTCATATGTTAGTAATGTTAGTAGCAGCTATATCTACATAGATTAGTTTCGTAGGTTGATATCTAATGCCCGCAATATATCCAGTTAGTTCCCAGCCTTCTTTACTGTCTCTTTCTGATTCTATGTACCAGTGTCCTTTTTGATCTCATTTTCCTTAAAACTTCCTCATCATTCACATGCACCAACCATGGTATTCTCAGCATTCTTCTATAGATCAACATCTCTGTAGCCTCAAGTCTCCCTACTAACTACTCATTGTGACACATTTGTGTTTGTTTGTGTGTGTGTATATATATATCTATATCTATATATATATATATATATAGTTGCATTGATGTGTGTTTGTGACCCTGTGATTCATGCCCTTGTGATCGTCAGACAAACGATTGTTTGTCTGACGATTACAAGAGTGTGAAACCCAGGGTTACAAACTAACATCAATGCAACTAAATATGTTAGCTCTGTGACTGATATTGAGTGCTTTCCAATAAGTACCACACATATATAATATATAAATAATATATATAAAAATTATATATATATATATATTATACATATATACATATAATATATATATATATTTAAGTAATGAAAATCTTGGTAATCCGTATGTATAATCCCAAGGAGGATGAAATCCAGAGAGCTCAATGTTAAATCAGCGTGATTAATTCAATGAAAAAAAAATGTAAATTTAAATTCATTTTTTCACCTTTGGAAGTGTGGTCTGATGAGCCAGGGAAAATGGACTTCCTTGGGGAAATAAATTATAACCAATGAACCCTTAAAGAAGTTGTCTGTTCTCATTGAGTATATATATATATATATATATATATATATATTAGTTAAAGTTAAATGTTAACTTATCACAGAGATTAAATGTTTACTCATTACATTAACTCTTTCTTCTCCTGGTGAGTACATGTACTTTTCAGGACAAAAACATGATAAATAAACATTACTTGATTACAATTAATGTTCTATTTTTGATAATGAGCACTATAATTATTTTATTATATAAGTACAAAGCGTTCTTCATCTTTTGCCATGTCTATTCAGTATGTAAGTGATGTTGTATCTCCACAACTTCCTATCATTTCTAGCTATTTTTTGCTGTATCTGTTCTGCCAACCATTTACCCAAGCTCATTAGGTAGGCTATTTGCTTCTTTCCTCTATTCTTCCTGCTTTCAATATGTCCTGTGAGTGTCAAATTTTCCATGCCCTTTTTCCACATTATGTTGTTTTATTTTAAACATTGTCATTGCCATGCTGCCTCAAGTCTTCCTCTCTGATGACTGCTTGCCTCAAAAATTTATCTTCCAGAAATTCCCTAGTTGACAATTTTTTTTGTGATGCACAAACTTTGTTATATATATATATATATATATATATATATATATATATATATATATATATATATATATAATTATTATTCGTAAAAAAATTATAACATAAGTATGTTATAAAATCACTACAAAAATAGCCATTTTGTTTCAACACACTCTGTGTCTTATCAAGTGATGATGTTGAAAATAAAATAAATGGTTTTAAAAGTTTCAGATTAATTAACGATCCTACACTAGGGGGAAACATTGTTACAAAAGCTAGAATAACCAATCAAAAACCAAGTATAGAAAGATTCAAAAGCTTGACAATGAAATCATGTTATAATAGCTATTCAGATCTTTAAAATACGTGTAATATTAAAAATAATTTTTACTAACCAATAATTATAAAATTATATGATAAAATTTAATATTAAAATTAAAGACTGGCAATTTTAAAATCCAAATTTAATCAATTTATATTGAATAGTGGTATTTTTGTATCCACTATTTTTGAGTGCAGAAAAAAAAAATATATACATGTATTGTCAAATGACCGGATATATTGTAGCGTCTTGTCGAACGTAATTTCAATGAAGAAATGAATTGAATAAACATATATATTTTTTCTTTTCTCAATAATTTTGTAGTTTTTAAACTTAATAGTGATTAAATTTGAATAGTAATTGTTGGTTATTGGAATTCATTCCGTGTATACCAATTATATACTTGTATATATATATATATATATATATATATATATATATATATGTAAGTAAAGTGAGAGAAGGAGAAAATGGGGTTTTGTTATATTCAATTGACAAAATCTATCTGTATAAGATTTTATTGTATTTTTTCAAATTGTGAATAATCTGCCTAAATCCATGTTTCTTTTCCAGTTCTTTCAGCCATCCTCCTCATTATCAAGAACTAAATACTGCCAATATAAAAGTCAAAAGTTTTCTTAGAACATGTTTTTTTTTGGAATGTTACATTTCAAATTTAAATATGTTTATCATATAAATGATATTTTATACAGGACAATTCCACAGTGCTTGACAACACCAGAAAGCAAATGTATTCAATATTTTATATGTACCATAAATATTTTATGTATATTTTAAGTATTTTTATATACTATAAATATTTTATGCACATTATAAATCTTTTATATGCACTATAAATATTTTATGCAGATTTTAAATATTTTATATATACTATAAATATATTGTGCACATTAAAATATTTATGTGCATTTTAAATATGCACAACAAATATTATATATATATTTTAAAATTCCATCTCCTATCCAACAGTTTTTATTGGTTCTCATAGATCTTTTTTTGTTTGGATATTATTTTCTATTCTGTTTTAATGATGGACCACAAGATTTTTTTTAAGCACATTACCACTAGCATGCAAGGGGTTACAGAGAGGAAAGAGGAGTGTTTGAGAAAAGGATAAAGAGAAGGACACAGATCAAGTTCAAGGCATCAGAAGATGTCGATTGACATTACATTTGATTTGGTTTGGTTATGTTTGGTTTGTTTTACAGCATTTCAATCTCAATGGGTTATTTAATGCCGACACAATTTTCATAGTTGGTAATACTTTTTTTCCCAAAATCTATTTCTGGTAATATTTTTCCTTCAATGGTAATTTTTTTTCAAAAATGTATAGCTGGTAATGTTTTTTTTTTCAAAAATGTATTGATGGTAATAATTTTTTTTTTACAAATTATTTCTGGTATTAAAACCTATTTTTACACTTTCATAGTGTTTTGACATTTTGACAGTGAAACGGTGGGACCAAGATGCCAACCTAGTAGCATGTTTAAATTCATACAGTTTGGGAATAAGTGAAAGTAGCTTGTAGGAGCTATTGGATTGATATCTGGAGAGGCTATGGGGTCTACCATTAATTAAAGGTCTCTCTTAAATCCTTTTTGACAGGTGGGCAATATTCAGCTTTGTAAAATGTAAACAAGCATTTCTTGTAAGAAAATACTTTTTAGTTAAAAACATTTTAGTTGGGAGCTTCAGTGCTCAAAAGAGCATCTTCTTAAAGAACTTACAATAATTCTCTGTTTTTATCTTAACACATCATCAATTTCAAAAGGACCTGTGATTTTACTATCTACATATAACTAACGCAAATAACAGCCCAAAACATTACCCCTACTTCAAGCAGTTTCTTCAAAATCATATGGGTTGATTATTTCCAAAAAAGAACCAACATCTAGCCTACACATCAGCTTTAGATTAATTGCTAAAAATTCTCTTGTATGTTCTTTCAGGATGTTTGCAATCATGGCTCACTGCAATAACTATCCTTTTTAGTTTTTAGTAATGTTTGTTTTTAACATCCTTCCTACTCTCTGTCTGACCACCCATTCACATAATCACATTAGGTAAGTGGCCCATTGCCTTCTTTTGCCCCTTTTACCTTCAATATGTCCTGTGAGTATAAAATTTTCTAAGTCCTTTTTCCTCATTATGCATCCAAGCAATTTCAACTCTTTCTGATTCTGAGTATAAGTGTCCTTTTTATTTCCTTTTTCCTTAAGAAATCTGCATTGTTTACATGTGCCATCCATGATATTTTCAGCATCCTTCTGCAGAACCACATTTCTCCATTAGACAATCAGATTAATGAAACATGTAACCAAGTTAATAATCTGAATTCAGATTAATAGAGCAGGAAGCAGAATTAGACTGAAAACAGGACAAGAACAGTGTGATTTTGTCAAGGATACTAGAACAAGAAATTCTATATTTATGAAAAGAATGATATCAGAGAGAGAGAAATACCTGTTGAAGGATGTATACTTACATATAATAAATTATGCAAAAGCATTAGATAGGTATGACACAAAGATCTATTTGAACTGACATGAAAACTATATCTAATTGAAAAGCATGTTAGAATAATCCAGAATTTATACCGGTCGCCAATTACTTGCATGGAGATAGAAAATGAATTCAGTAAATATACAAAAATAGAAAGAGGCATAAGACAAGGATTTGTCATTTTACTGGATTTATTCAACTTGTACAACAAAGATATATTAAGGGATCTGGAGACCCTACCAAGATTTAGTATTGCTAAGAACAAAAATGTATATGCTAACTATTATGGTTTACCAAAAGTATTTTTGTTTTTTTACAAACTTTTTCTTCTAAGCTAATTTCATGTACATATCTAAAGACTATGAGTGACCACAATATATTACTAGTTTTATTATTATACATATCAGTACTAATACAATACAGTTGTAAATTCTGCTTTGGATGGTATAATAGTAAATACAAATATTGAGATTCAGCATCACTATTCCATGAAAAATATTCAGACAAGCTACATTCTTTAGTTCTACCAGTTCTGCTCTTCTCAGCTAAGAGTCACCATGCTACATACCTTGTAGCAAACCACTCTCATTCCCTTTGTATTGCATTAATGAGATGTAAGTTCCACTTGAAAAGCTTCTTCCAATAAAATGCTACTTTGTGGAATGAAGAGGATGCTTCATCAATCACTACAATCTTAACCTGTTCAAATCTAGGGTTAACCGTTATCTTCCGTACGTATACCCCAAAACTTTGCCTCTTACTTTGTGCCTCTCTACCTCAAGTAGCCCTAAGGCCTTGTACAGGGCTAACATTATTATAAAAATAAAATTCTGATGCAGTATTTCAAACCCACCGGTGGAAGTGGAAAGAAGTGAAACAGTATGTGATTTTACTGGTTTGACTGTTTTATGAGTCATGACTTGAAATAAAGTCAATCGTGATGCAATAAAAAGCAAAGCAGAACACAACTCAAGCATGAGCATTTGAAAAATATGTATAAGAACAAGAATAATTGCAATGTATCATATAAAAAGCATTAGATTAGCTTTGAAGATATCATAATCACTATCAATAGACCCGTAACCCATTAGTGCCCTAAGGGCACCACATGTACTGCAGCCATAGCAGAAGTTGTATGTCTGTAGTAAGATACCCTGAAAGGGGACAACCTTCTTTCAGTTGATTTGAAAACAGTTTTCCTTATCCTAGACTGACTGCCAAACAAGGCTGTAGTGTTCAGTCTATCCTGGTATTTACCCATTGCTGAGAGGAGAAGAGGTTGTATTTGTCTTTAAGTTAAGCCAACAACACCAACTGAAATTTGAACTCTGCTCACCTGTTTCTCATTCTGTGCTGCTATCATTTACACCACTGTGTATCTGCTTCAAATATATACATATAGTTAAAAATAACAAAGATATATTTGGTACACTCTGATATTATTAATTTTTGACTCATACTCCTTTATCAGAAGCTCAAATTTAACCATATGAACTCATTCCTTATTTTTCTTGGATTGCTCAGCTCTGCCAGTTTTGTTTATATACACTAGTATTCTTCTTCTTCTTCTTTATGCCATGTTCCTTCAGTAGCCCTTTGTAGCTCTTTGTAACCCCATTCTGCAATCCACTTACAAGTGGCAAATTCTTCTAGCCTTCTTTCTTAATGATTAGTCCAAGAAATTTTAACTATCTCAGTCTGATTTGATATGAAAGTGTCCTTTTTATGTTTCAGTCACAGCTACTCAGACCAGTATTTTTACCTGCAGTAGATTGCAAACCCATATCATTTCTTTATTTTTTTTCTTTTATAAGAGCCTATTTTAGTCTAATTTTATGTACTCTCAATCACAACTACTCAGACCAGTATTTTCACTCCATTTCACAATCTCTAAATAGATTCCTATTCAAGACTAAAAAAATATCTATCTGCCCATTGGGAAAGAACTTGTGACTTTCTGCTAGCCTAACCATCAACAGTTTCCAAATAATTTTGTCTACCCATTTTCACTGTTAAGGTTTGTCTCAACCCATGGTGTGATTTTTATGCTCTTCCCAATGATACTGCCTGATGGGGTTGTCTCCCTAGACCAATATTATCAAGAAGTCACCGTTTTGACTAATCAACCATAGTGAGATTCGAACACGTGTCTCATGTAGAGAACATTAACTCTCTAATCATTCAGCCATGCACCCACTTAAAAGTAAACAACATATATTTCCTGTGATATTTTATCTATAATCATAGACTGAATGAAAGCTTTGACATATTTTTCCAACAGTTATTCAGACTATTAATCTCATTCTTTTTGATGTTACCATGTTAGCCAATCTCGTCTTTGGCTTTTCTCAGGTGTCCAATTTAAAATGGCTGAAACATTGAAGTATCTAAATAAAGAATGAGAGTAAAAGTACAGACAGCTCTTAGAAAGAATAATAACATACCGTCAAATTAAAGAATGTATCTTCTGGCAAATTTGTTTAATAAATCCTATCATTAACATCAAAAGTTACACAAAAGGATATCATTATTATTATTATTATTATTATTATTATTGCTTGTTTTTGAATGCAGATTTTGAAGGATCTTCCACTTCTATTGATGACCCTGTGATGGTTTGTGAGTCTATATGGGAAGAGGTATGTTTTTTACTATATCAAATACAGGAGAATGTTTGCTCGCCAATGGTGGCAATAGATGTGCAGAACTACCATTTTTCTTCTGGTCTGTTTTGGTGACTTCATTCTGTAGGGAAAGTTATTTGGTTGATCTTGCACCTCCATGTTACCATCTCTCTGTTTCCAATTAGAGAGATATGTCTTCTTCTTCTTCATCAAGTCTTTCAATATCATTAATGGGGTCATGCTTCTCTGTCAGTCATAGAAATGTTGACCAATAAAATATATATTATATATTTTATTGGTAGACTTTTACAATATAAAGGGTGTTCAGATAACTTGGACCAATTTTAAGTGTGAATTAAGTTTAAGTGTCTAACGATTTTTTTTCTTTTTCTTTCAGATTTAACAACTTAAGTTTTTAGCACTTTCAACCATGGAAATATTAACAATCAAACAATGTTTAAGTTTCAATAGTTCACTTAGAGAAATTGTTCATAAATTCAAACAAACTGGGTCTGAGGCAGATTTGAAAACACCACTGCATGCTCGTTTATGCCGTTCAGCTGGAAACATTTCTACAGTACATGAGAATGTGGTAAAAAATCCAGACATCTCTATTTTTATCACGTGCTGGAATTGAACTTCTCCACAACAACGTTACATTGTTTCCAACTGCACTTTGATTGGTCGATTATGTTGACCCAGAAAATTGTGAAGTGCGCAAAATGCATTTCTGTTTAAACGTCCATTTTCGTAATAGGCTTCGATAACTTTAATGCATTGTTTGATTATTAATCTTTCCATGGTTGAAATTGCCAAAGACTGAAATTGTTAAATCTGAAAGAAAAAGAAAAAATCATTAGACGCTTAAAGTTAATTCAAATTTAAAACTGGTCCAAGTTATTGGAACACTCTATAAATATTTAAGAACTTTAAATACATATATATATATATATATATATATATATTTAATTAATTCATCAAATCTGATAGAAACCTCAACAGAATGCAGAAAGCACTGGACGGCCGTTTTTCGTCCTATATTTGGGACTCATCCACAGTGCGCTTCCACTACCGAGAATTGAAACCCTGACAGTTAGGTTGTCAAGAAAACATCATACCAACTGTTCCAATGGGCCTCAGTGATGAAGAGATTGCAAATCAGACACAATGTAGTGCCGCTCGCTCACATATTCCGTGGTGGAACCATACTGAGTTCTCTGTAACCATAGGACTGTGCCCCCTGGAGCCACGACTACTCTCACCAAGCCGCTTACTCTAGAGCATTAGAAGCCGGTTCAAGCGATGATATACACAGATAGTAATTATTAGGAGGATTTGATAATTATATTTAATTAATTCATCAACTCTGATAGAAACCTCAACATATATATATATATATATATATATATATATATATATATATATATATATATATATTAAGATCTTAAAATATATATATATATAAGTGCACAAAATGCATTTCTGTTTGAATGTCCATTTTCCTAATAATCTTTGATAACTTTAACATGTTTGATTGTTAATCTTTCTATGGCTGAAATTGTCAAAGACCTAAGTTGCTAAATCTGAAAGAAAAGAAAAAAAAATCACTAGATGCTTAAACTTAATTCACATTTAAAATCAGTCCAAGTTATTGGAACATCCTTTATAAATATTTAAGACCTTTAAACATATATATATATATATATATATATATATATATATATATATATATATATATATATTAATTAATCAATAATTAGTAGGTGAAGAAGTGGATTCATGACTTTCCCAAAATTATTTGTGCCTAAGTGAATATAATGAACCAAACTAGAATTGATATGTTCTTTGATTTTCTAATAAAATTTCAGGAATTCAAAATATAAAAGTAGTTTTGAATGAAACTCTAACTGACCTTCTATTCCACAGAAACTTGCGATGTCACATAGCAAAGCCTATATTCTCTTTACTAGGTCAGTGTTGTAGACCCCTGATTACTATGTGCACTGCTTCCTTTTCTATACAAACCATTTTATTAAAAAGTTTGCAGCTCTACCAAGAAGAGATTTTAAATTTTTTGGTAATTTGGTCAGATTTTGAGAAGGAAATTAAAATTAAACTATTTGAAGTCCTCATAGTTGTAGTAGAAGTAAGAGTACTCTAAATTGTCTGATGTTCAGAAATTAATTATTTTTATTATTCTATATATTTTTTCTTTGTCCAGCAATCGTTTGTTCTGTTTTAATAGTTTCTTTCCTCATACATCTTACCTGTGGAACTGCCTTCTGATTTCTTACTTCCCTGTCACTTACAATCTTCAAAGATTTAAATGCAACAACAATCATTATCTTTCTGTTCTTTTATTGTCAATCCTCCTCACTAAAGTCTTTTCATTCTCTTTCATTCCAAGTAACCTCTTGCATCTTAGTGGCATTATCGGCTTGCTTAGGGTGAAATGATTAAAAAAAAATTTGAGAGAAAATTTAATTTCAGGGAAACTAAACAAAATTTTAACTACTACCACTAGTATTACAGTAATATCATTATAGTCAAAACCTTGTGTCCTTTTACAAAAATTCAACAGGCTAAGTGGTGACTCCAAAACTTTATAGAGTCTCTTATCTGACGGGTATCTTTATGCCAAATTACAGCACTTTGAAACATTATACAAGATTACTATCTCCATCTTCATTTTGTGCACTCACTGTATAGCATCCTGGGTAGTAGTGGTGCGCTGGCGCCAAGAATCTCTGTTTTACAACATCTACCCTAAGAAAATCCCCTCCCGTCTCTGCCAGCTCCACCTAAACCCACTTATTTTTTTTTTCTTTTGCTAACTGTCTCCACTTTAAAAGAGTCATCTTAAGCTGCCCTCTCTACGTCATTAGAGGAAAAAAAGGACACTCTGATTGGTTGCATTAAAGTTATTTGCCTTTTTTTGAAAAAGCTCAATTTCTATCTTTCTTGTTTCTGTTTCTTTAGATTTATTCAATGTACGAGTTTTTAGCAGCATCCCTTCGTGTTTAAGATGTAATAATTTGCAAATCATATAGATTTAATGTCGAGATTTTTTCTTCTAAAATTTTTTTTTTTTTGGATATGTATGTAATTTATTTTTTCTCTTTCTTTTTACTGTGCCCCATTTTTCCCATTATTTTAGAAGAGGAGATAAATTAGTAGACATAAAAGTATTATTCAGCTTGTTACATGATTCATGGGGTTATAATGTGTTTAAACTTAAACACACTCAACTTCACCATATATATATATATATATATATATATATATATATATATATATATATATATGTGCATGTGTGTGTGTGTTTGCGTGTGTGTGTGTATTTATATGTAATTTTTTTTTCTTGCTGCTTCATCATCAAATGGAACTGAAAAAAAATTTCTTTATTTTTAAATGAAATTAGGCAATCCATAAAAGGGAAAAATAGAATGGATGAAAGCGATCTATATGTTTAAGAGAAGCATAGTGAAAAAAAAACTGATATAAGGGAAATAAGAAGTCTTTAATAAAAAGAAACTATATGTTAGTGGAGAAAGAAAAAAAAATAAAATCAATAATTTTAATGAAAGAAATGAAGTAAATTCAAAAAGAAAATTAATAAAAGAGAAACTATGTGTGTTTATTAAAAAAATGATATATGTTTTTTATCGTAAATTTTTACAAAGATCCTATGGAAATAAATTACAGAGTAATGAGTGACAAAGAAATGAAGACAAATACCAAATCACCCAAATCAGGTCAGAAATCTAATCACTAAATCAAGATATATAGTCAGTCACCCTTATCCACTCACATATACAATCATCCTCATCAAGTTACATATCCTATCACCCAAATCTAGTCGTATATCTTTTTAACAAAATGACAACTGGCCATTCGCCCATATTGTCATATATTGAATCACCTACATCATGTCACATATATAATCACCCACATCAGATCATATATCCAATCCCTCACATTAAGTTACATATCCAGTTACCCCCACATATCCAATCATCCACATCAAGTTGTATGTCCAATCACACTTATCATGTTACATATCCAATTCACCACAGCAAGTCATATATCTAATCACCTACATCAAATCACATATCCAATGACATATCAAATATCATATCTTTTCACTAAAGTCATAACAAATAGCCAATCACCCACATCAAGTCATATATCTAATCACCCTTATCTAGTCACATATCCAATCACCCTCATCAAGTCACATATCTAATTACTCATATCAAGTATCATATCTTTTCACCAAAGTCATAACAAATAGCCAATCACCACCATCAAGTCATATATCTGATCGCCCTCATCAAGTCACATATCCAATTACTCATATCAAGTATCATATCTTTTCACCAAAATCATAACAAATAGCCAATCACCCACATTAACTCATTATCCAATCACCCAAATCTAGTCACATATCCAGTCACCTAAATCAAAGCAAATAGTAAATAAATTACCTGTTTATCCAGAAACAACATGATTATTAAATAACTTGTTAATCATTCATAATAGTAATTGTAATGGTAATATTAGTCATTTTCTTATAAAGAGACATTAAGTATTCACTAACAAAACAGCTGATACTATTTTCTGTTCAACTAATAAAATTTTTCTATTAAAACAATTTCTCAGGAAAATAGCTTTTCCAAGTCTACTGTTATTGTTCTTTCTAGAAATAATAAGGGCTTCCTTCTTCAATGTTTGTTTTGAAGTAGTGGGGAACATCAGCATCTTAATTATGTTATTATTTTCTCTTCATCTTGCATGTGCTATCCATTTTTAGTCCCCAAGTGATGTGATATCTGTTATTTGGTACAGTTGTTTGGTGGTGGTGCTGTAGCACCAGTTCTCAAAGTTAGAAGATGAATTGTATTCATTAAGACCTACAGAGATACATTTGCTCAAAGCTATTTTTAATCATTGATAAAATGAAACAGAAATCAACCAAAAGAGTTTGTTTAATAAATGTAAGTTGAGAGATGCCGCATAATCCAAAGCAAATATATTATTCTAGAGTTCAAAAATTTAAAAAGTCAAGTCAATGACATTGTGGATTTGTGGTAGGATTTTATTTACTAGAAAATTTGAAGTAAAAGGATTTGATCTCAAGGGCATAAAATAAATAAAATTTTATTTATTTACTTTAGAGTAAGTCCTTCGGGATTCAATGCAGCAAAATGTTCATTTATAAGATGGATATTGGTAGCAGTCTGGAGAAATGTTCATTTTGACTCAGTAGTGTGTAGTTATGGGGTCAGACCATGCTAGGTCTAGTAATAATATTAGAAATAAGTCAGTGTCAATCTTTTTCTCAGCCCTAAGCAGGGCAGAAATATGATTGACAGGTGACCTCTTAACTACTTCTTCATGTGTCACGCATGGCTGATTTCTCTGAAGTAGCATCGTTTGTTCTGTCCTCTCTTGCCATCCCTTCTGACTCAGAGGTGTCAGCTTTTATTCTTTTGACCAGTCTCTGAGACTCTGGCATGAACATTGTTTTGGTTAACATCAAAAGTCTCAATTTTTTGATTGGCTAAAATTATTTTATTTTCCTTTTATGTCCCTTTTTTTTAATTTTTTATGATAGAAATTATGTTTGGAGCCTCCCTGATTTTTGTTAGTTTTCAGTCATAAATTAGTAGAATCTGTTACTGCAAATTTCTAATTATTATGATATTATAAAGTATATAGGTAACTAATCAATTGATAAAATAATGTAAATTCTATATTTTGATTTATTTTTGTTATAAAAAAATTGCTTAATAATCAGTATAGTTATAATTATGATTAATTGTTAATTGCTTTATTTATTACTTGCAAATGCATAAAAGAAATGAATGTACCATAAAATTCCTAAAGATATAAGTATTCATTTCGATTTAAACAAATACCAAAAGAATAGACTGTGATTAGACCCAAATGATTGTTGAATTCACTTGCCTAATATCCTCCAGTTTACCAATTAAAAACATCCAAGCCATTATTCATTACACCACTCACACATCCAAGGTTGCACCACCAGATATTCCCCACTCACCAAGTTACTGACCAGGCTCAACATTGTTTATCTTCAGTGATCATACAGGAACCAATATTTCAACATGATACCGTTTAATTTTTTTTTTTTCATAGTAAACACTCAGCTAAAAAAAATATAAAATAAAAATATTTCAAGCAACAAGTATTTTACTAATTTTATTTGATCACTGTATAATTATCAAATTTTGTATCATGAATTTGTTTTGAATGTTCCGATGAAACAGAATAAAGAGAAAATTATGAACAACATCGTCATATCAAATTAATTCATATGATTATATTTTTTTTTTCATTCTTTTATAGAATCATTTCCCTCTAAATACACAACATTCATTACTTAGCATTTTTGTAAAGTTGTTGATGAATTTAACATGTGAAACAGAAGTGGAAATTAAAACAAAGTATTTAAATTGACAAAATAGGAGTGTACTTGGATATATTTGTGACAGTTGCATAGTAAATTCAGCAAAATGGTAGTTGTGGATTAGAGAATTTACAAAGGCTCTCTGTTACAAATGTAACAAAATGGTTACATACATCCTGAATTCATAAAAAATAAATATTTAAAAATAAAAAACAAATTTTTAAACGTTCTTTTTTCATGTACCATATTTTTTTTCTTTTTTTAATTGGTATCACCCCATGCAAAGCAGTAATTATTAGCAGAAGATGTTAACACTTCAAATTGAATGAAAAGAGGAAGGATAAAAGACTTACTCATATTTAACATTATAACTACTACAGAGCTTTTTATTTCTTTTTTTTAGTTGGTATCACTCCAAGCAAGGCTCTAATGTCACTAAAACAGAAGGGGTTACAGGGTGTGGAAGAATTAGGAACAGAAACATTAATAATGATCAGAAAGAAAAAAGAGTAATCAGGAGGAGAGTAGATAGCGATTGACATTGCATTTAAATTTTTGCAGATTAAAGCTGACTGGAAAGCATGGAGCTAGAAGAGAGTTCTATAAGCAAGAAGTGCAAGAAAAGAAACTGTTAGCATAGACATTATAGTTACATCTAACCAACTCAACAGTAAACTGATGGGATCTAGACGCCAGTCTAGTGCTGCACTTAAATTCAAAAAGTCTAGGTACCATAGCAAAGAGCTCATCTGAATAATTACTATGAAAGTATTTATAGAAAAGGCAGAGGCAAACTTACCGCAATGGGAAAGTGACTGAAGCCGAGCTGCCAGATCAGGACCATAATTTTGATGATTCTTCTTTGGAGTTTATCAAGGAGCTCAAGGTAAATACCAGGGGCACTGGACCATATGTGGCAGCAGTGTACTAAGCATGGGTGAATGGTAGACTTACAGATATGTAAGATAGATTCTGGAGAGTAAAATTATCTCGCATGACACAGGGAACCAACTAAAACCACATCTCAGTTACCCCAAGCTTCCTCTTCATCTATGAGAAAATCCCATATAGAAGAATTGTAGTGCATTTTCTTTGTTTCTCATTAAATTTTCCTGCTTCTTAATTTATTGTTTAGCTCTTGTGATAAATATTAGTACAAACTCCTTAATCATTTTCTATATTTATGAGATGGGGTATTGTAACTATTTACCTGATTTACATTGTTTGGACTATTGTCCATGTCTTTATTGTCATATTCACAACGTTTCAGCCATTGTATGCCCCTCCCTACTTCAAGTAATATACATTGGAATTTTGTACCAAACACTTTATTTCATTCACTCGGGTAGATAGTTCTAGTTCCACATGCCATACCTTTTCTGGATATGTCTTCTCTTTAGTAAATCTAAGTTTTTTTGTTCATTTCTGCTGAGGCCAGACATTGAACTCATAATTCTTTGGGTCAGGTTTCTTGATTACTTCAACACTTGTATCCACTGGGCCATGTGTATATTTCTGGGCAATGAGTAGCCATGGTCAAATGCAAAAAAAATAAACTGAACTATCCAACAAACAGAATTGATAAAGTTTGCAATAAGCAATAACAAGTGAAAGAAAAGAACAGGGCAAATAATAATATAAGGCAAAACAATATATACAAGGCAAATCAAGGGTAATAAAGCAAGTCAACTGCAATATGGCAAAAAAATAATATAAGGCAAAACAATATATGCAAGGCAAATCGAGAGTAATAGGACAAAGCAACAGCAATATGGCAAAAAGTTCACAAACTGAAAACTGGTGTTGACACACAAAAGCAAATTTGGACATGCAAACATCGCATTCTGACTTCAAGACAAGACAGCTATATATATATATGTATATATATATATATATATAGAGAGAGAGAGAGAGAGAGAGAGAGAGAGAGAGAGAGAGAGAGAGAGAGAGAGAGAGAGACTAAGTAAAAAATCCCAGCATGCATTTGTGTGCTTCTGCCTATAAAATGGGGAGGGAAAAGCATTTTGCAGTCATTCCTAGCCAGAAACCAACAATATCACCTGAAGAAGGCCGGTGTGTATAATGTCTGAAACATCATGAATATAGCTATAAAGATGAGGACAACAACCTGAACAATGTAAATAGTGTAAATAAACTCTTTAATATTACTTGCATCAGTTTTTATTGATTCAGTGAGATCTTATTTGCCTGAATTTTCCATTCTCATATACATCTCTTTTAATAATAGACAATAATGTTTATATTAGATTAATATCTGGAGAGGCTGAGGGCCATTCCATTAATTTCTTGGCTTTGAAAGCATTTTTGGTAAGGTAGGCAATTGTCAGGTTTGTGGAATGGGAAGAAGCAATGCCTTGCATGAATATACACTTTGGCTTCAAGCTTCATAGTTGTACCACTCAAAATATCTTTTCTCCAAGAACATACAGTAATACTCTACATTAATCTTGATGCTGTCATCAGCTTTGACCTGTAATTTTATCCCCAACAATATTAGCCTAGAACATTACTCCATCAGTTAACTATTTTCATGAAGGACCCAACTTCTAATCCAGTCATCAGACTCATCCAATTTAGCTCTACATTTATCAGAAAAAATTACTGTTAAGAAATCAGTTTTCATGTACTTCTTCACTCACCTTATGTTTTGGTTTATGATGTTTTTATAAAAAGTAGTAGTCTTGTTGCTGTTATATTTTCAACCAATCTTGGTCATCTGGGCATCTTTTCTCTTTCTACACTTACAATATCAATGTTTTAGAATATTTTCTTGCTGGCCTATCCACTTTCCTTGCTTATTATCCTTTAATTTTTCTCAAGTCTTTTTTGTGATATTTTTAAATACACTTTATTTTCTTCTTATATTTTCAGTTTCTAAAGTTGTTCTAAGATCATTTGTTCAACTTTTTTGCATGTTCTAATGTTTTTTTTTTTGCTATTGTTCAAGTCACAAGAACCACTCAAGGTAGAGAGTTAGTAAATGAAGTTGGTGTAAGGGAGAGAGCAATCAGTACATGTTATGAGGATATGTTGGATAAATAACATTTGGCCTTCGAGTTGAAGTGGTCAAGATTGTAGTAATCAAGAAAGTATCATTTCAGGAGTTCATTCCACAATGCAACAGTTTTGATAGAAAAGCTGGGTGGTACTTCCTCCTTACCAATGGAATATGAAGGGAATAAGAATGCAGTTACCATGAAAGTATTTATAGAAAAGACAGAGGGAGATAATGGAATGTCTGTGAGAGAGTGACTGTAAAAGAGATGCCAGATCAAGGCCAACCAGATATATTGGTCTCTGGGTTTTGTCAAGGACCTTAAGACGAACAGCAGGGACTCCAGGCCATATATGACAGCAGTATTCCATTCAAGGGTGAATGGTTGATTTATAAATTTGAAGGATGGCCTCAAGGGAGAAAAACTTTCTGGCATGGCACAGAGAACCAACTTTCCGGCACCTCTTAATTGCTGCAGGTGGTAGGGTTCCAGGTATAGGCAAATAGTGAACCTCCAAATAGGAATCACTTCTCTCACATATTTCATAGCGACATGTCGGACCACAATAGACGCCTCTTTGCCTCCGCCCGTAACGAGTGTAAGCGTGTCCTCAATGAAGCTAAGTCAATATTTGCTGCTCGGATGAAGGAGCGTATTGCCTCTTGCAAATTTGTCTGCAAAGATTATTGGTGGGTCTGCAAGAGTGTCCTGAACAATAGAAAACCCTCCATACCTCCTTTATTCAACCAGTTCGAGGTCTTGACCTCCTCTACCGACAGGGCTGAATGCTTTGCTCGGAAATTCTCATTTAATTCAACGTTTGACTCCACCGGTGTACCCATGCCAGACTTCCCTCCAAGAACTGAGGCCCTCTTGAGCGGCTTACACATAACCCCGTCATTGGTACTGGGCATTATCTCCAACTTAGACCCCCACAAGGCTAGTGGTGGAGATGGCATACCAGCTATTGTCTTGAAGAAATGCGCACCTGAGCTAGCGCCCAACCTCTCTAAACTGTATAATTACTGCCTCAAGGAATCCTGTTTTCCTGACTGCTGGAAGTACTCATCCATTGTTCCTGTCTTTAAGAACTCTGGAGACCTCTCTGACCCCTCTAATTACCGTCCTATTAGTCTCGTACCCCTCTTCAGCAAAGTCTTCAAAGCCCTAATCAATGCCTAAGTGGTTAACCACCTTACATCCCATAATCTGCTCTCAGACAAGCAATATGGTTTCCGCTACGCCCGATCTACAGCTGATGTGCTTACGGCCATCACTGAAACCATCAACCAAGCCCTTCAAAATAACAGTGAGACTCATGACGTGGCCCTAGACATCTCCAAAGCGTTTGATAGGGTTTGGCATGCTGGTCTTCTTCATAAGCTCCAGGGTTATGGTATTACTGTTCGACTGTTTGATCTAATAGAATCATTCCTGTCAAACCAAGAATTGAAGGTCGTTATCAACGGATTCTCCTCCAGTTTCTATCCCACAAACGCAGGTGTTCCCCAAGGCTCCATCCTTGGCCCCACTCTTTTCCATATTTTCATCAATGACCTTCCTGATGCCATAGATTCCCAAGTTGGCATCTACGCGGACGACACTACAATTTACTCCTGCCTCAAAAACAAATCTAGTGTTGGCGACAAAACTAACCTGGCCGTGCGTCGTGAAATGGACATCCAATTGGTTGTTAACTGGGGCAAGAATTGGCTGGTCAACTTTAACGCCTCAAAAACTAAACTACTCTCCATTAACCACCATAGAGATCCTTCCCTGCCCCCCATTAAAATGTCTGATAGTCAACTTCCTGAGAGCAACTCCCTGCATCTGCTTGGTCTCATGTTGACTGCTGGACCTGAGATGGAACAAATACATTGAGTCAATTGCTTCTCCCACTGTGAGGAAAGTTGGCTCTCTGTGCCGCGCCAGGAAATTTTTCCCCCCTGAATCGATACTTCAAATATACAAAACAACCATTCGCCCTTGCATGGAGTATTGCTGCCATATATGGTCTGGAGCACCTTCTGCTTACCTTGGAGTTCTTGACAAGATCCAGAGACGGATATGTAATCTAATTGGCCCTGATCTGGCGTCTCATCAGCAGTCACTCTCTCACAGACGTGCCATCGCCTCTCTCTGTCTTTTCTACAAATACTTTCATGGTAATTGCTTCGATGAGCTGCTTTCATTGGTTCACAGACTCCATGAATTCAAGCGCCCTACGAGGCTGGCATCCTGCTCCCACCCTTACACTATAGAAATTTTAAAATGTAGCCGTCTCTTCTACTCCAATAGCTTCATACCTCGCACCTCTCACCTGTGGAACACCCTTCTCAATTACTGTTTCCCTGAAAGCTATAATCTCCAACTATTCAAATGTAATGTCAATCGACACCTCCAGTTACCTTGATCTACCCACTATCCTTCTCCTCATCCTTTCTTCTAACACTCCTATCTGCTCTCACTCCAAATCTTCCGCAACCCCCTGCATCCTAATGGCTTCACGCCTTGCTCAGGGTGTAATGCTTAAAAAAAACAAAAAATCATTAGGAAAGTATAAACATTTATATTTTAATAGTAAACATTTATATTTTAATAGTAAAAACAAATTACCAAAACACCCAAGGAAATTAAATTTTATCATTAAATGACCCATAAGGAGCTGATACACAGTTAAAGAACACCTCTCCACCACTAAAAAAAAATGGGTATCTACTTCTGAAATTTTTTTATTTCAACCTAATATATATCAGGAAGAGAGAAGATGACATCTGTCTATTTGTTTTATTTCAACAGTATATTTGGATAAGTATATTTCATTTTGATTAAAAATGATCTCTGGGGTGCACACCCACTACCTACCCTGAAAATTTTACCTCTTGCTATGAGTTAAATAGCAGGGTAGAGAGAGTGGGCTTTCTTGCCTTGGGTGGCATTCAGTCTAGGAAAAAAAAAAATGATGAAAATTGTTTGGAAACTATATTGTACACTGCATATCATTCTATTGTGATCCATGACACAAAATTTTCCCACAATAATTAAAACATCTGTGTGGTTAGTCAAGCAGTTCAATTCTAATTTGAACTGTTGGGCAATGATACACTGAAATTGACAGGAGAGACATCTATATGTAATATGGGCAAACTCTCTTGCCAGTTATTTACATTATTTACACTGTTCAGATTGTTGTCCTCATCTTTGTTACCATATTTACAAAATTCCATGCATTGTACACTCTGGCTTTCTTCAGGTGATTGGAATTTTGAACTGAACCCTTTATTTCATCCACCAAAATATATGCAAAAATACTGTCAGTATAAATATATATATATATGTATTGTCAGTGTGTGTATGTATATATATATATATATATATATATATATATATATATATATATATATATATATATATATATATATATATATATATATATATATATATCATTATATATATATATATATATATATATATATATATATATATATATATATATATATATATATATATATATATATATATATATATATATATATATTATCAGTATATATATATATATATATATATACTATCAGTATATATATATATATATATATATATCGATATATATATATATATATATATATATATATACTATATATATATATATATATATATATATATATATATATATATATATATCTACAGTTGTAACATCCTACTTGGTTTAGTTTGGTTTGCTTTACAGCATTTTTTACAAAAATAGTAGTGAAATTTTTTTTAAAATGCATTACTCGTAATATTTTTTTCCTTCAAAATGGTAATATTTTTTCTTCAAAAATGTATTGATGGTAATATTTTTTTTCAAAAATTTATTGCTATTAATATTTTTTTTCAAAAATGTATTGCTGGTAATATTGTTTTTTATTTCAAAATATATTGCTTGTAACTTTTTTTTTTCAAAAATCTATTGATGATGATAATTTTTTTACGAAGTATTTATAAAACCTATTTTTATACTTTCATAGTGTTTTGATCTCAGTTAGAGGGTTAACTATTTGCCCATAGCTGGAACCCTAACAGGTGCTACCACCACATGTCAGGGTGAACCTGGGAACATCACCAATTAAGAGGTGGTTCCATGCTCCTCAAAACCTCCTAATCAGAGGGCTTGCTGTTGGAAGGAGTTTATCATCTTTAATAACCGAATATATAAATTATAATAGCTAAAAATATAATTAGTACCATTGGTGTAAGTACTGCAGAGGCTGAAAGAGGATTTTCTGTGATGAAAATAATTTATCTTGACAAACGAATCTTCTTCAAGTTAAAAATGCCACAAATCTTCTAGTCATAAATTTGATAGGTCTTCCAATAAATCTTTTGGACTGCAGTGATTCAGTTCAAATATGGCTAAGAAACCATAACACAGCTGATGACATAAGAGTCAAAAAGCATCATATTTCTGAACAGAAATATGAAGAGAATAAAATTTTATTCTGGAAATATCTTAATAAATAAATGTTTTCTATTATCAAAATGGTTAAATTTTTTTTGATACTATAAGGTGTTCACTAAATGATATAAAACAAAAAATAACTTCTAGAAACACATGAGTATCTTGAGGTAGTAAGGTTTGGATCATTTGAATCTTGTATGGAAATCTTTGTAAATCCAGTTTCAGAATCTTGTGAAGTGATGTTCTAACAATGCCAAGTTGAGCAGAGCATCAACGGGTAGAAGCTGATAGATCCTCGAGGAGACTCTGCTGAACAGCTTCCACCACTGCATCAATGTGCACAGTGCACTTAGGAACTCTTCTTGGAAGATCACCAACTGATCCAGTTCTTTCAAACTGGTCGATTAGATTCTGAATCATGTTATCTCTAGGAGATTCAATGACCCTAAAATTCTTTTTGATACTATAAAGCAATTTGTTTCCATTCCCAGATTGAAAAGAAAATAAACAGAATAGGTTCCTAAAGATTACCTGTCTTTATAGAAAGTTGTAGCTGCTTTCTGTTTGTTTATTATTGAACTTCTCCTAGAGATAGATACCCATAATCATATATATTCTGAAATTAAATTACCCAGGGTACTTGGATAAGTATAGACCATTCAAATGGGGTCTTCATGGGGTATAAACACACCACTGAAATTTTTTCGATTTGATTTGAATTTAAATTTGAAAAAAAGAAATGACTTCTATCCAAAATATAAAAAGAGAAAGCCAGAAGATGGAGGTCACATTGGCAAGATCATTGAGTAATATTGAAATGCATCATTTTTCTTCACAAATTATAACAATGATTTCAAATCAATCATCATTTTCTTACAAAAAAAATGTATGACATGCATCAAGGCACAGGTAATTCGGCTTACATATATAAGTATATGAGAGGATGTTAAAATATCTGAAACTTAACCAATGTTCCAGAATCTGACCAAATGATCAAATACCAGAATTCATTTTGGAATGCTTTCTTGATCAAGTCAAGAATTTTTCAAGATCATCTCAAATATATTCATCCAATAACTTCTAAAATGCTTATGGATTTTAGAAAGCACAGATGATACCATATATATATATATATATATATATATATATATATAAAAAAGGCTTAAACACTAATATTCCATGGTCATAATTTATTCCATTGGAATCATATATATATATATATATATATATATATATATATATATATATATATATATATATATATATCTCTTTTTAGTTCATAAAGTAATAGAATATAACATAAATGAATCCAGCTTTATTAGTTACCTTCGGTTACTGACATGTTTAACTTTTTTGTTTAAGAGTTATTAACAGTTTTGTCCATAGAAAAAAGGAGATACAGCTTTCTAAAATGTTGTTTGGTTGTGTCAATGATAAATTATTATATTTTCAAACTTATTCTGTATCATTACTCTCAAAAATCTGC
>CAHIKZ030000205.1:455000-487500 GCA_903632075.3 Acanthosepion pharaonis | reverse complement strand
TAACATATTTATGTTATAATTTTCAAATAAATAATTATATATATATATATATATATAAGGATAAAGAATCTAACATGTTTACTTTTATTAAAACTTCATTAGAGAATGAAGTATAGAGAAAAAGAAGAAAGGAATTCTAGTAATTTTATTTTTGTGTTATTTGTGTTTCATTGTATTGTGAAACATTACTTATACTATTTATATTCAGTCTAATGTCCTCATCTTTGTTCTTTTTAACACAATGTTTCATCCATTGTGCCCTCTATCCTTTCTTAGAATGAAACCTTTTAATGAATCTATGGGTGTAAACTGTTCTCCTTCCACTGCTGATGTCTATGGTCATCATCTGATTCTTATGTTATTTAGTACTGTTATTCCTTGCCTGTTTCTCCTGAGTGTAAATACACACTTCATTCCATAGGGGTTGATGTTTCAAAGATTGAACTCACAAACACAGTGTCACCAATTTCATAACCCAACACTTTTACCCACTAGGTCATGGTCTTGTAGGACAATTTACTGGGGTAAACTTAGAGCTTTAACCTGATTCTAATGCTACCACTGATCCTGCTGCTGCTGGCTATCATAATTTGATAGTTGCTGTGGTTGAAGACTGTTATTTGTCTTTCTTTCTTTATTAGTGGCTCCCATATTGTATTTATTTCTATGCTAGGCCTACTAAGGAGATCCTCATAGCTTAGCATATGCGCTGATTCTTTCAGATGTCTAACACCCAATGTTCTTCCTTTTTTCAGTATTTTCACCTCATTCCAGAGAATGATGACCACCCCTTTCTCTCCATACATGATCAGTTATGCCAGGTTTCATTGTCTCACCACTCATTATGGATTTTCAATGTTCCCCTATCTTTACTTTTGGTTTAAAATAGACACACTCAAGAAATAGACACACTCAAGAAATCTTAATAAAGAAAATGTTGTCTCTCATAGGGTACGAACATGTGTCCCCCATTTGATCCTACATATTTTAGACCACTCAGCCAAAGAGAGCATCACAGCACAGTCAGTCAGTTATGTGCCATGTGTTATACATGCTTAGGCAATTACGTATCTTTCAATACATGTCTGACGAGGCAGATTTTTTTCCTGGAGTAGGTTGCTTTTTCTTTCTGCAATAGACCAGTTGCCATCCAAGACTATAGAACCTGGTCTGTCCTGCTATTTACCCATAGCTGGAGTGAAAAGAAGAGAATTCATGCCTTTCCTAAGGGTATTAGCATTAGATTTTTTTCTTGCAGTAGATTGTCATTTCTTTCTGTGGTAGATCAGTTGCCATCCAAGGCTATAGAACCCGATCTGTCCTGCTGTTTACCCATAGCTGGAGGGTGGGGAGAAGACGATTCATGCCTTTCCTAAGGGTATTAGCATGTAAGTGAATATAATGGATTTGAAAGGAATTCCAACTCGGCTCTTCGATTCCTTAATCTGAGCCACTATCCATTACTCCACTGTGCCACAGCATAGCAATGGTCTATTTTCCCTTTTCCTAGAGAGCACATTCTCTTTATTATGATTGCTCAAGTGTATTAGCCAATAGATGTAACAGAGACAGTGTAAAATAAAAACAGGACATGTATTTCAAATATGAGTATCCTCTAAAACAATGTTTGAAGTATTATATATATATATATATATATATATATATATATATATATATATATATATATATATATATGGGATATTTTTCATTTCATTCCTTTTCTTTAATTTTTTTTTCATTCTCCTTTTTTGTTTCATTCAATTTTCATTTTATTCTTGTTCTTCCTTCATTCTTCTTTTTATCCCATTCTTTTCATTCTCTTTCCAGTTTTCTTTTCATTCTCCTTATAGTTTTCATTGTCTTCTTTTCATTCTTTTTTCATTTTTCTTTTTATTCATTTCATCCTCTTCTTTTCTTTTTCATTCAGTTTTCAGTTTTCTTTTTATTCTTCATTTCATTCCTTCTTTTCATCTTTTCTTTTCATTCACTTTTTATTTTTATTTTTCATTTCATCCTCTTTTTTTTCTCTTTCTATTATCCCCATTCTTCATTTCATTCTCTTATATTCATTCTCCTTTCATTTTTCTTTTCTTTATCTTGAATTTTTATTTTCATTCTCTTATTTTCATATTCTTTGTATTTCTCTTTTTATTTCCTTTATTCTTTTTTATAATCTCTCTTTCTTTCTGTTATGTTTTTCTTATTCTTTTTTCATTGTTTTATTGTTTTATTTTCATTCTTTTCTTCCTTTCCATTCATCCATTTTTATAATTATTTTCTCATTATTCTCTATATTAGCAACATTAACATTATTTATTCAGTGAAACAAGCTCAAGAGAAGTAAACTGACAGTTTAAAGGCTCCTGTGTTCCATTTCAATGCACAATGCCAATCAAAACCCATTTTAAACAAAGAAAAGCTTTGATTTAAAACTACAAATACATAAAACACCATTCAATACACTCATTATGATGCTTATAATGTCCACAGAACACTTATCATACAAAGTCTTTCAAACCATTTATATTTTTGTCATGGGTAGGCTTACAATGTCACCTGAATCAATCATTTATATAACACAAAGTATTTTCTTTTTCATAGTTAAAATAAATGATAATCCTTTGCCTCCTGAAGCACACCTGTACAAACATTATCTCATCTTGGGTTTATAAGAGTATAAATATAAGAATTTTTCTTTAAACACTGATATACCTGAGAAACTATTTTTAAGTTTTAATACAAAACTCAATCTCATCCTGGCATAATTCCCCAATGATGATTGAACTCATTCATTTGTGAATTGGTTTACGAAGCAGACTTGTTAACATTGATGCTACAATATCTAAATTATCTTTAAGAATATCAACAAACCCATGTGGGCCAACGTTTTAGCCTCATGGATTAAAGTGTTGGTTCATGGATTTGATGAGATAGTAAATGTAAGTTCAATCCCTCTTCCAGGCAGTGAGTACTTAAATTCAAGGAAAACTTGGTGATTATATTTCTCATGCTTCATACATAACACAGTAATTGTGAGTTCAAAGCTTAATCTAACACTTAGACAATTTTGCTGTTACACAATTTGGACAAATTTGCTATTACATCCGGTTTTCTGTGAGTGTCATATTCTTCAAGCCCTCTTTCCTCATTATTTGTTCTAGAAATTTTAACTGTTTCTTTCTGATTCTAAGTGTCCTTTTTGTTCCCACTTTCCCTAAATGCTTCACATTTCTAACATACTCCATCCATGTTAGTCTCAGCATCCTCCTGTTGAATCACATCTCTCTTGTCTGCTGTCTACTCTTCATTTATGAGGATATCTGCTCAGAGCATATCCAAGTGGGATGTCATTTGTTTACATTTGGATACGCTTTGAGCAGATATGAATGTACATGAGAGATTCATGGAAGATTGTAGCTTAAAAGCAGTAAAATCAACCTTGCTAACCGAATGATCCTTTGTGGCTCAATTGGTTAAAGCATCTCAGGCTATATGACGGTTCCGTATAGAATACAGGTTCGATTCCTGTTGGAGGACAATTATTTTCTATGAAAATTTCTCAGACATTCAAGCCAGTAAATGTTATGAATATTGTTTATTATAAACAGAGCATTTACTTAAATATTTGTAACTATAAAAAGAATGTATAAACATCAAAATGTCTTAAAATAATTGTTGGACTTTGTCTATTTCCTAATATATATATATATATATATATATATATATATAGTGTTTCTTTTTATAATTTATATTGTATCTTTATCGTATTATATTCTTCTATATATAGTGTTTCTTTTTATAGTTTATAATGTTTCTTTACGGTGTTATTTTCTTCTATATATAGTATTTCTTTTCCATTGCCTGTTGCACATTAAATATGGATTAATGACATTTAAATTAGTGAAGGTCTCAGAGGCTAAATTAGAGAGGACGATACAGTGTAGCCAACCTCATTAAATATGTATTAGAGCTAAATGAAATTAGTTTGATAAGTTGGAAAAATAATGATGATATTTTTCATTTGGGATTATCAATAAACAATAACATTAATTGTTTTCTGTGTACTCTCAGTCCTTAGACAAGTGGGTCATTAACATTTAAAGCGACATTCATATAAATGAAGGTCTAAATTAGCTTGAGGCTAAAAAAGATATTGACTTTACTTAGTGATTGAAGGTCCTTTTTTACTTTTTTTCTTTCTTGAAGGAATCAAAAGCACCAGATGAACTTTAGTTTACCTTTCATTCTGATGAAAAAAAGAAAATAATATTTTATATAATAGATATAAAATATTATTTTTCTTATCGGTGTCATCAGTTGTGGCATATCACCCCACAGGATAAAAAACAAGAGCTGTCAAAGAGCCGATTAGCTTCTTAAAGTAGTCAATGACAAATACATATATATATATATATATATATATATATATATAATGCTAGGATGGTGTCTCAAACCTTAAACAGCAATCTTCCTAGAGATAATGTCTCAGTAAATACACTTGGTTTCCTTGGACTAATGTGAGTGTCTGAGTTGGGCTTTAGGAAGAGCATCTGGCCTTATAAAACTATGCCTCAAATTATTATGTTAAGCCTCAGTATATTGATAGGTATATGTGGAAAGGTAACCTGGGATCCTCTGTTGAGCAGGATCTGCCTTGTTTTTTATGAGAGTAATCCTGGTTCTGCCTCAACAAAAATAAAACAGTCATAATGATGATAATTGATGGATTGTGAACCATTTTGTCTACCTAATATCATCCATCCTGGATATGGCGATAAACTACATCCACATCCTGGGTATGATGAGAGACTACATCTGATAGCAAAGGAGGTTTTGAGGAGCATGGAACCACCTTCTAATTACTGATCCAGAGTGGTAGCACCTGTTTGGGTCCCAGCTATGGGCAAATAGTTAAACCCAAACTGCGGTGAAAACACTATAAAAGTATAAAAATAGGCTTTAATAGCCACAATACATTTTTGGAAAAAAATATTACTAGCAATACATTTTTGAAGGAAAAAAATATAATACCGGCAATACATTTTTGAAGAAAAAAATATTACCAACAATATATTTTTGAAAAATGAAAAAAATATTACCAGCAATAAAAATCTTATTGGTAACCTATTGAGGTCGATATGCTGTAAACCAAACCAAATCAAATATCACTCACAAGGTTTTGATCAACCGATGGTGTGGTTTTCAGGCACTTTCCAATGGTGCCACATGTTAGAATATTCTCCGTAGTTTGATATCAAGAAGTCACTTTCTTAACAAAAGGTGGTTAGAACTTGAAGCCTAAATTTAAATCTAACATTTATATGTGGGCTGCATGTTCTAACCATATATTCATACCCACTTACACTTAGTTGCAGTCCCATATGGTAGTGAATGATGAAAAATTTCACCACAGATTAAGAGTAGTGTTGAGGCAACAGACATATGGTTCTGCAGGAGGATGCTGAGAATACTATGGACAGAGCATGTTAGTAACAAGGGAGTTTTAATGAAAATTAAAACTTGTACTTAAAATAAAAATGAGCTTAAAATTTTGGACACTCAATGAGAGAGCATGAAGAATATGACACTCATAGAAAATATTGTAAGTGAAATAGGCAGAAGGAAACATTAAGCTATCTACCTAATGAACTTTTGTAAAGGGATGGCAGAACGAGTTCTCAAAGAAATACTAAGAAGACAAACATTATTTAGACTTACAAAAAATAGGAAATTGTGGAGAGCAATGATAACCCATATCCTGAAGAGACACAGCACATAAACGAAGGTTTGAGAATTTACTGTATAGCAACTTCAGTCCTCACTAAGTGGCTTCATATATAATGACATTGTACTAGCTTTAGCTTAGTAAATACTGGTAAATATGTGTATATATACACATAAGTTTTTTTATCACTTTAAACCAGTGGTTCTCAAATGGTGTACTGCAGCTCACATGTGCAGCAGAAGAGGATAGCAGGTGAGGCAGAATGATTGAAAGACAATCAAATATTCAGAAACAGTTTAAAAAATTCATATGCCAAAAATGAATATGATTTCAAAATTTTAAAGATTATTATGGATTACTTGTAATTACATGCATGAGTCTCAGTATAAATAGTTATAAATAATTATTGACCAACTTTATCATTGTGATACATTTGCATTCTAATATAGTAACTAGGGTCTGCAAATTGGAGGAGAGTTATCAGTGATGAAGTTCTGATTTTGAATCTGTGATTATCTCCCTCTAATCTTCTCCCTATTTTTTTCTATTTTTAACCACTTCCTTGTCAAATACGTGTATATACGTTTTTATGGAAAGTGTCTCTTTCAGATACAGATGAATAAACATGTCCATAACATAACATTCAAAAACCAGCTATGGACTTGTTTATGCATTGATCTTGATTGTTTTATCTCCTTCTGAGCTTAAAATGAGTCTATTTGTCAACTCTTGTCAGTTTCTTAGTTACTATATTAGAAACAAATAAATTCATCTGAAAATGAAATGTTTTTCCCAAAATAAATGGCGGAGAAGAGGTTAAATGTACTTTTTTTATCACATAAAATTTGATGAGGTGTCAGCAAATTTTCATTTCAAAAATGCTGCACAAAGAAAAAAGATTTTGAAACCACTGCTTTAAATGTTATTTTTAGCGGATACCCATATTTGAGTAGACACTCCATTTATTTTAAACAATATTTTATTTCATCATGTCATACATTATGTTTTTAGAAATTGCTTTGTTTACATTTCGAATATGAGACTAAGCAGTTATGAACTTTTGAGAATCTAAAATGGGAAAGATGTGTTTACTTTACTTAATCACAATGCTTTTCATAGCTGAGTTGGTAAAATCACATCAGATCTAATGACAGTTTCTCCTGTGAAAGGGAATGCAAGTTTGAATCCTGTCAAGAGGGGCCACATTTTTCTTTAATAAACTTTCTTGAATATTCAGACTATGAGATGAAATAAAGTACTGTTTAAAATAAATGACTACAAAAAATTGGATATCCACTAAAATAACATTTACAATGATAAAAATATGTTGGATTAATAAATAAAAATTCATTGTTTCTTTAGAAATTACACATTACAAGTATAAAAAGTTGACAATGGTTGTGAGTTGAATGCATAACATAGCATGAATGTTAATACTAAAACTTTCTTCTCCCAATTGCTTGTTGAAAGGAAAGAAAAGGCAAATTATAAATAAACCTATATAATTCCTCTTATAATCATTATGAATACGTATGTTCTAGAAAATATTCATAAGTATATTTGTGTGTGCATATATTTAAGTATACATGTAAACATACACTAATGCAGACTTCACTTTTATGCATGCAAATAAACACATGCACAATAATAAGCATACATGTATATATACACACATATTTTTCATTGCATTTCCATCATTTATTTTATCATTAAACACATTCAGAGCTGACATGTTTCAAATTAGCTACTCATATACAACATACAGAATTTTAATAAAGTATATCAGATTAAATGCAATATGATACTCAAGCCTGTAATTTATGGATATTTATACTTCTTGGGTTAGAGTAGTGTCAGTAATTTTTCATTGTCATACATACAAGGAGAAGTATATTGACCAAAAATCTTTGCAAATCTGACCTACATTGTAGAAAGAATACATATATACTTAAACAGAGGTGTGCAGGTGGTATGAAAACCTTCTACAATGTCTCTATAAATCTTTTATCATATAATACATGGATATTCATGTTTTAAACATTTCTGACAGAACTATTACATAATGTCAGTTCACCTATATGGCAGAAAATGTAGGACAATTTCCTCAGATGAAGAAGAGACTTGAAGCATCAGAAATGTGATTCTACAACAGGATTCTGAGAATACCATGGACTAAATATGTGAGCAATGGCAAAGTTTTAGAGAGAATGGAAACAAAAAGGAAATTTGTACTCAACATCAGAAAATGGCAGTTGAAATTTCTAGGGAACATAATGAGGAGAGATTTAGGAAAATTTGATACTCACAAGATATATTGAAGACAAGAGCGATAAAGGAAAGTAATGCATAACCCATCTACTGAGCTTGAGTAAATGGATGTCAGAACAAGGTTTAGGAGTGATACTAAAAAATAAAATTTATTAAATGCTACAAAGGACAGGAATTTGTGGAGAGCCATAATTGCCAACATCCTGAAGAGAGATGATCCATAGAAGAAAATATAATATATGCTATATTCTATTGTTACAAGAGCCAGATCATACCAAAAATGGAGTATTGTTGCCATATCAGGGCTGAAATTAGCCAATCCTTACTTGCCTGTCTTGATAGAGTTCAAAGGTGTCTACACAGCCTTGTGTATGATACATTATTTTCCACCATACAACTGCTTTTCCACAGATGTAACATTGTAAGCCTCTCACTATTCAATTGCTATTTTCATGGCATGACTTCTGATGAGCTACATTCCTTAGACCCACTAGCCCTGACCTTTACAACTGGGAACAACTATGCCATGTACACAAGAGTGAATCATCCCCATTACCTTTGTATTTCATTAGTAAGAAGTAACTTCCATTCGAGCATGTTCTTACCAAGAACTGCTGTTCTGTGAAACAGACTCAGCAGGTTGTTTTCCCAACCACTACAATCTTGACTTCTTGAAGTTTAGAATTAACTATTATCTTTTCAACATATGGGGCTCTTTCAAATTGGTATCTTAGCACTTGAAATAAATGCTCCAGAATTGGATGACTACCAGTTGTTTAAGGTGCTTTAAAATGTGAGGCAGCAGAGACCCTGACTAAAGGCAGTCAAAAACTTTCAGAAGAGCCAGAATCATGAACTTTTTGAACAAGGCCAGCACACTCAAGCCCTCAGCCATGATGACTTGTGACTTTGTACTAGCACAACCATTGGTGGTTTCCAAACAGTTTTGTCTACCCAAGACTTTTGTCAGCCAGTGGTATGCTTTTCAGCCACTTCTGAATTGTGCCAATATAATCCAGAAGTCACCTCCCTAACAAATCCACATGATGAGATCCAAAGCCAGATCTTATGGATGGAATGCAAAGACACTAACCACTCAGCCACAAGCGCATTTGTGTTCAACACCCACAGAGCCCACCTATGGTTTATACTGCAACTATGCTGAGCAGACCTTAGTTACAGTTTCTGGGAAAGAGCATGTTATCTAGTGTGGTATACAGTTTGAACAAGGCCAGCACACTCAAGCCCTCAGCCATGATGACTTGTGACTTTGTCCTAGCACAGCTATCGACAACACCCAAGAGTTTCATCTACCCAATTTCACTCACAAGTCTTGAGTCAACCCATGATATGGTTTTCAGACACTTTTCAAAGTTGCCACATTCTGGGATCAACCCCTCCAGTCCAATAATACCGGGAAGTTTCCTTCCTGATAAATTGACTATGGTGAGATTCAAACCTGATTCTCATGGTCAGAATGTGAACATTCTAACCACTCAGCCATGTGCCCATATAAGTGTAAAGTAATCTTTAACAAAATGCAGGAATTCTTAAGAGGCAAAAAAAAAGTGAAAATATTTTTGATACTCCCCAATAATCTTTTAGAAATGCATGTATGACCTAATTTTGTCTATATGTCCCTACCTTACACCAGGAAAACAAAACTACCTATCCTATAATGATTATTTATTATACAAAAAGTATAAATGTGCTGCAAGGGTTAAAAAGGGGAAAGCTAGTCTTCAACTGTCATGTCATTAACCAAGCTAAACTCAATCACTGACCCATCATCTTTAACATAATCTCTTTTACCAAAAATATGCTACACAATCTTACACACTCAACATAATACCACATTTTATATATGAGACCCTACCTAGTATCTTATGCACAATTTTAGTGGGGCTGGGTTTAAAATTGAAACAGTTATATAACATAACAAGGTTTATTTACAATTGATGAAGTCATTTACCAAACTAAACCAAAAGAATATTAGTGTAAGGAATCTCCACATTCTAATCATGGCAGCAATAAAAGTTAACTGGTCAAAAACTCTGCAGAATTAAATTGTGTTTACAACATAAACAATAAAAATTAATTTGCATAAAAATTCTTAAAAGCATATTGTAATAAATATTTCATTTTATTTTTGATTCAAACTTCTAATTTGTCAAATATATATATACATAAAGAATGTTTTTGCCAATATTTTTTTTATTCATGCTTCTATAGGAAGGAATTTTTATCAAAATTCAGTCATAAGTTAACTAAAATCATATCAAATTGTTTAAATTTAAGTAAAATATAAAATAAATGCAATCTTGGCTTCTAAAAATAAAGTAAATAATTTTAGAAAATACTAAATTTTTTTATAGAATTCTCTAATTTGGGGTCTGACAGTGTTAGTTACAATCTTATTTCTTTTAGTATTCAGAATAAAGATGAAAAGTTTTGTTTGATCAAAGGCCTTATTAAAAAAAAAAAATTAGTCACCTGAAAATACTGATGGGGGTTGCTGAAAGTTTCTCAGGTCAACCAAAATTTAAATTTAATAAATAATTAACTTAAAGTAAAAAATAAAAATTGAAAATACTTTTGATACACCCAAATAATTATAAAAAAGCATAATTAGAATTTCATCCAGGGAATCTTAAAATATTGGCAGACGCTGAATTTCATCATCATATAAATGTTTATCCCCAAATATTTTCAGGTAACTTTACATTTGTTAGCCTTTCATAGAATTAGATAAATAATTCAAATTAATCTGCTTAATAAGATTTTCTTAAAACTACCAAATTATCTAAACAAGTGAAAACAGTAATGTTACTGAATAAATTTTTATTAGTAATATAAACATTAAAAAAAAAAACATTCAGATGTTTCTCTGCTGGTCATTTTTATGTAACTATATCTAGAATAGGAAATTTAAGTGAACTTAATGACAAAAAGAACTTTAGAAAAGGATTTCAACATTGCCTCAAATTACAAATTTGTCAAATGGAGCTGAAATATTATGGCATTATCTAAATAAGTCAAAATAATCTGTTTAATTAGATTTTCTTAAAACTGTACCAAATTGAAAAAATACTAAGTTTGTTGAATTCATTATTATTACTATTATCAATATAAACATTAGAAACTTATTCATGTTTCTGTTATGGTCAATTTTATGTAACTATGTCAAGAATAGGAAATTCATGTGGATTTAGCATAATGACAAAAAAATTTTAGAAAATAAATGTCTTGCTGAAAATGTTATTTCAACATTACCAAATAAATGCAATGTATATTCCTTTTTATACTATTTTTCATCCCATACATAGCCCAAGTGCCACTCATGGTAAAGGGTTACTGAATGTGGTTGTTTTATTGATATAAGAGGAAGAGATAAAAAATACAGGTCATGGGGTTATGTAGGATAAAGAACAGTTGACCCTGGACATGAAAAGGTTAAGATTGAGGAAGCATCATCTCAGGAGTCTGTTCTACAAAGCAACAATTCATGGGAAGAAGCTGACCAAATGTAACTTCCTTCTTACCAATGGAATAGAAAGTGAATGAGGATGATTGGCCCCAGTGTACATAATATGGTGGGTGTTAGCTGTGAAAGTCTGAATTGGTGGAACTAAGGAATGTAGCTCCTCAGAACATTTGCCATGGAAATAGTGATTAGAGTAGTGAGAAGCTAGCAACTTTTTGTCTGTCGGAAAGGGGTTGTAGAGTTGAAAATAATTCATCACCCACAAAGTGGATTTAGCATAATGACCAAAAGAAATTTAGATGTCTTGCTGAAAATGTTGTGTATGCAGAAATTTTACGGTGATGAGAGAACTTATTTATATTATTTACATTGTTCAGACTGTTGTCCTCATCTTTATTGCCATATTCATGAAGTTTCAGCCATTGTACACTCCGGCCATCTTCAGTTTATTGGAATTTCAAACTGAACCCTTTATTTCATCCACTGGGTTATATTGTTCTAGTTCCACATGGCATGCCTTTTCCGGATGTCTCAGTTATCTCCCTTGAACTCAACTCTTCAAGTTTTTGTTCACTACTGCATTAGCCAGGTACTGAACTCACAACTCTTTGGGTCAAGATACTGGATCCAACCAACACTTTTATCCAATAAGCCACGTGTCCTTGATGAAATTACAATCAACTTCTTCAGTTGATTGTAATTTCAACTTCTTCAGGCTGCAGCGTACAATGTTCAAAACATCATGAATATGGCAATAAGATGAGGACAACAGTTTGAAGAATGTAAATATAGTAAATAATTACAATCTTAGAAATATAGACTGATAGTGAGAGAACTTTTATTACAATTTACTTTTTTTCTGTCCATAGGATGGTTTCAGGTATATTATTAGAAATAGCAAATAAAAGGTCTTAGTTTATATTATTAAAGGCCTGGGGGTTGTTAAAAATTTCTCAGGACACCCAAAAAGGGATTTCCCCACCTACAAAATCCTGAGGTATCATCACTTTGTTTCATTTAGTACCTCATCAAGTATTCTTTATTTGACACACATTAAAACACTGGTTCCCATATGTTCATCGAAATTAAGCAACATCGACCTTGATCAGTATCTAGACGGGTGACCACTTGGGAATATCAGGTGCTGCAGGTTTGAATACATGGTCAGTGCAATCGATAATGGTTCAGAATTGTTAATAGGAGAACCAAGTTCCAATTCCCATTGGGTTTGTTATATTCACTTATGTGCATATAACCTTGGGAAAGGTAGGAATCAATTTTCCCCCTAGTTTTAGGTTTATTAGTAAGATTTGTATCACTAAAACCATTATTATTAAACAAAAATTCTTCCAATCTAAAATTATTACGGCTTTAAATAACCAGCAAATGGTTGATAAGCCATAGAAAAAAGAATGAATGAATCAGTCAATCTTTATTTGACAGTCCTGTCTTTCTTGTGTTCGATTATACAGACACTGAATTTCATTACCATTTTAAATTTTTATCACCATATATTTCCAAGTAATTATACAGTTCTTTGCGTTTGATTAGCGCATCAACATGTTTATAACAAAACCTATGATGACCTTTCCATCACAATGCATTTTCTTGGACCAAGAGACTGAAGAATATTGTTCTTTGTTGAGTTCTCTCATTGCCCCCATCAACTGAAGATTGTATCATTATCTGTCCCTGATTAATGGATAAAATCAGTCTATACCTTAGGGACACCTATCAACAACATATTCATTCAGACATGTCACAACCATCTATCCACTTTTAAGTTAAGAGATAGCTATGTATGAAGTAGAGACTGTGTCTGTCCATCCATTTACGACTCGGATACAAACAGTCAACCTCGGATAATCTCAAAACTTGTGGAAGAAAATGTGGTAGTGTAAATGGGATGATCAGAAGTTTTATAGACAGCATTATTCCTGCTTGCTGGACCTTGTCATTTATCATGTAATAAGAGACAATTTTGGGATGAAATGAGTTTGGAAGTAATATCTTGAAACTTGAGGCTGGCTGGGTCAGGGCTGGGATGAGACATTTGGAAATAAATTTGCTGATGAATGAGAACCGAACAGAAGATTTGGGCCTGAAAATTCCACTTATTAAATGATTGCCAAACAGCAGGAAGAATTTATTTGATGCTATTTTTTGAATTTCTGATAATCTGTAGATGATGGTCTCCACGCATATGGAAATGACTGTATCCACATTAGCTTGAAATAACTAAACTTGAAATATCCTTGATTGCAAAAGTAAATTAGCTGAAAGTGAAAGTAGAAAATTGGAAACAGGTGAAGAGAACCCTCTCTTTACTGAAGTGGAACCAATCACATTTCTTTTATTTCATTATTTCAAAGATGATTCTGCATCTCGTCTCCTCTATCATGGGCCACACATGATAGGTTCTAGTTATTAAACAATGTGAATGACAAATTTATATGATCTTGTTTTGGGGTATAAGAATAGTTCTTCAAGTATAGATCACTGTAAATTGAGATGATCTGGCTCAGAAATTGATACATATAAGTAAAAGATACAGAAATATATCAATAGATATGTATATATTTATATAATTTTTTTTACATAGATTTGATATGTGAATACCTATACAATACCTAAGCATATGTAGTAATGTATATTTCAGCACCCCTACATACACACAAGCACAAATATATATATTTTTTATCCAACATTATTTTTTATAAATGTTATTTTAAGTTGGTACATGCATTTTTTTTAATCAGTTCATCCCAAGCAAGGCAATAGCACCACTAAGATGCAAGAGGCTACTGGAAATGAAAGAGAAAGAAAAGACCTTAGAAGGAATCATAAACCCAATAACAGTATAATTTTCAAAGTTTAAAGAATTAAGTATATATAGTAATGTGTATTTTGGCACACATATACATACAAAATAAACACACATGCATGAATATACATGGAAACACACTGGAGTAATGGATAGCAACATGGATTGAGGAATCAGAGAACTGAGTTTGTATTCCAGTCGAGTTTATTACATTCATCTATGTACTAATACCCTTGCGAAAGGTATGAATCCATCTCTTCTCTCCCCAGCTATGGGTAAATAGTAGAATAGACTGGGTTCTATAGCCATAGGTGAACAGTCTAAGAGAATGACCACACTGAATGCTAAACCTGTGGAGGGTTATTTGGGGACCTTGTAGCATACTTTGCATCACAGATAAGCTGAATACAGAGAACTGTGTACCAGTTCTATGCATTCAGCTCTTCCAAAAAAATGTGGTTCATTCTGCACAAGCCTTCACCAGTATAATCAAGTAGGGTCAGTGAGAAAAAGAGCACCATGACAAAATTCCCTCTGCCAGGAATTTGGAAACAGCATGCTGCACTGTTTGGTATTTGCGGTGAAAGCTCCAATACGAACATTTCTGAGTGTTTGGATGTCAATCTGAGGACAGTGCAGAGGATTTGGAAAGAGTTGGATGAGTCTAATGATGATTATGAAGGTGTTTAGAGTGGTCATTAGTGATGGTGACATTTTTGTGATGGGACTTTTTTTAAAAATATAATACCTGGACATTGGTACTAACCTACCTTACACTTATAATGAAAAGAAATTCACACAATTTTGACGGGCCATATTAAGCATATGTAAATTAATGAAGTGAGGAAGTGAGGGTGGAGAGAAGACATGAGTGAGTTAGATGTACCATTTCAATTCTTTATCCCTAACCCCACTTGGTGTGGGCCAGACATCATTTAACTTAACATATGTTATCTCTAGATATGGATGGGTAAGGGGTGAAGAAGAAAACTGACATAAAAGATGTAAATTTTAAATTGATGATTTAATTTAAATTGAAATATATTACCCTTTAATAATCATTATTGATGATAAAATTATTTAAATTGGAATAACCTTTGATAATTATGTAGGGCTGTGGTGAAATAATTTATTACATGAACCTTAAAGTAGTCTGTTTTTATTCAAACATATTTGCTCTGAATTTACATTGAACTCTCCGGATATCATCCTCCTTGGGTCTACCCATACGGATTACCTAGTTTTGCATAAACTATATATATATATATATATATATATATATATATATATATGTGTGTGTGTGTGTGTGTATTTTAATGGATTTTTAATCCAACAGTATTTCTTATTACAATAATCATTATTTTTCATAGGTACATGCATTATTTAAAATCAATTCACCACAAGGTTATAATGTCACTAAGATGCATGGGGCTACTGGAGAAGAAAGAGGAGGAAAAGACCATATAAGGAACCATATATCCAATAATAGTATAAACTTCAGAGTTTAAGTGGAGCTGTTAAATGTACTGAGTTGAAGTAGAATTTACAAGGCATCAAAAATCTAATTCTAAAAAGGAAACAACGAATGAACCTGTACTCCTCATCAAAAGAGAGGAGCATGAACCAGATGATAGGTGAACCTATCTATTCCTTTTGAGTTACTATCCCTCAATCTCAATCTAGGCCAGTTGTTATTCATTTCACTGTTTAAGAAAGTATGAAATCAGGGATAGCAACTCAAATATGTGTACTCACTAAAAATTTAATAAATGGCATATGTGCCCCTATACAAGGGAAACCACTATCTGATCCAGCATGTGTTAGACTGAATGGCCACTGAGTGCTTCACAGCCCAGCAAGGTTTAATGACTCTTTTAAACAATGCATATCTTCACATTCAGATCTTGCAAATGAGTCCATATACTCTGAATTTATTTTTGCACCCAGAACATAAACAAAATAATTTCTAAGGAATTTATTTTTAATCCAACATTATTTTTTATTACTTAAACATTATGTTGACTCTCTGTTTTATTTTTTTTTAAACAGTGTGCATTACACGTACTTGCCTGTGCATTCAAGTGTCTTAATAAAGAAAATATGTCCAACAGCAAACTTCAAACAGATGTAGCTTTAAACTGCTTTAAAATACACAGGTCAGTAGAAGTAATTCACTTTCAGGATATCTACACAAACACATGCATCCACTAAAATATAACATCAAGAAATAATCTTAGATTAAACATAAATATCTGTTTTTATTTACTTTTTATTTTCTTTTGCCTTGTTTTTAAACTTTGAAATATCCATTTTTTTATGATTGCTCGGTTTTTTGATAAAAAAAAGACATCACTAACTGAAATACTAATATCAATTGGTATAACTCAAGTCTCCCTGTCTAATCATTTTTATGTGCCTTGTCCCCTGAGGATGTAGGTGATCATGGCTCTCCAAAATTTCCTTGTCCTTTATAGCTCTTAATAAATTTTGTTGTTTTGTTATTTCTCCTAAACCCTGTTGCATCATTTGTTTACTCAAGAGCATCATTTATGTTATGGGCTGATTTTTACACAGTCATGCTTCCTCTCAATCCGTCCTGTGAGTATCATATTTTCCAAGCCCCAGAAATTTTAACTGCCCTTTTTGTTTCGATTTTCTCTAAAATCTCATCATTGCTCATATGGTATCCTCAGCATCCTTCTGTAGAATGGTGAGGATATCTGAATACTTATATATATATATATATATATATATATATATATATATATACTGAGATTTTTGCTGAATACTGATATATGTGTGTGTGTTTGATCGAAAGTACTTGGGTAGAAAAAAACTATGGTGCTTTCCTTGATGGATTTTCTTTTAAGATCAAGAAACTGATTAGAGAACTGGAAAGGATTAATATGAAAATAAATAGATATAATATGTCTATATTATTCAATGAAACATTTTGGAATGAAGATATACTGTCTATATATATATATATATATATATATATATATATATATATATATATATATATATATATATATAACTTTGTCTATTTACCAAACTTAATTTATTATTACCATTTTTATTGTAACTCTCTACTTTTAGTGGCTCTAGAGTCTTAGATGGGTTGATATTTATTGTTGAATTATTTGGTTTGATGCAAACTGAGTTAAAAAATTTCTCTCACTATGCATTATGGGATCAGTGTCTCAAGATGATTTGTTCATAGATATATTATGAAATTTTCTTTTCATATCTATATGTCTACCATTCACCCATGCTTAGAATATTGCTGCCATATATGGTCCAGTACCCCTGCTATTTACCTTGAGCAACTTTATAAAATCCAAAGAAAAATCAGCAATATTATTGGTCCCAAGCTGGCGGCTTGGCTTCAGTCACATTTCTACTGTCATAAGGTTGCCTCTATATGCCTTTTTCATAAATACTTTCATGGTAATTGTTCAGATGAGCTCTTCACTATGGTACCTAGACTTTTTGAATTTAAGTGCAGTACTAGATTGGTGTCGAGAACTCATCAATTTACAGTTGAGCTGGTTAGATGCAGCTGTAAGTTCTATGCTAACAGTTTCTTCTCTCACACTTCTCACTTGTGGAAACTCCTTCTATCTCCATGCTTTCCAGCCAACTTTAATCTGCAAAAATCTAAATATAATGTCAATTGCTTTCTACTATCCTCTTGATTATTCTTTCCACTTCCCACTCATTATCAATTTTTCTGTTCCTAATTCTTCTACATCCTGTGCCTTTTCTATAAATACTTTTATGGTAATTGTTCTGATAAAATTTCCTCTATGGTCCTTAGACTTTATGAATTTCAGTGCTCTAAATATACTGCCTATATATACATACATACATATATATATATATATATATATATATGAAGAAATATAGTTTTAAGGTATCCTATATTTATGGGATAAAGTGCTCAGTACCATAGATATAGCATATGTAAATATAAAAGTGAACATTGAAGTCAAAACTCAGAGGTGACAGAATGTTTCATGCTAAACACAATCATCAGGTAACTTGATATATATATATATGTATATACCAAGCATCGACTTGTGTCTTAGTGGCTTAAATGCCTTGCATGATACCTTATAAAAGAAAAAAACATGTTACTGCAATTTCCACATAAAGTAGGATTTTCACAGGATATGGTTGTTAGCCTCATGCTGAGTAGGTTTTGAATTAAGAATCTTCTTCAAGACTGGTTGCTTATGAAGATTGAAGTTCTTAGTCCTCAGTACTATTGAATCCATAGTTGGGGGAGAAGAGATTGATTTATACTTTTCCCAAGAGTTTTTATGCAAAAGGGAAAGTAACAAACTTGACAGGAATTTGAACACAACTTGCCAATTTCTTGTTCTGTGCTGCTAAATATTACACCACCTGCACATCCTGACTTAAAAATATATTTTCATTAATCCATTATAACTTAAACAGTTGAAGCTTTGTGAAAAGTATGTAGGTAACCGAAATCTTATAATGAAGAAAATAATTTGATAATTACTTTAATCTAGAATGTGAATTAAAGCTATTTGCTTCATACTTAGGACTTAAGCAAGACTGATTTTTACATTATATAAGAACCATTTTTAAATGTATAACTAATAACTTAGTCGCCTTCAAAAATGTAACATATTCTTTCACTTTTATTAGTGGTTTAATACTTGTTATTTATAAATATACAAAGAGAATTTATTATAAGTTTTATGTGTCTGTAATTTTGAGGTTGATAGAAAGTTTGCAGTAATATCTTTTGATCAGTGTCATGGAAATCTTAGAAGTGTCTTTGAAGTAGTTTAAGCTCTTTTTCAATTAGTGCAATGCTTACAAGACTTCAAAAGTTAAGAAAATTAGTTACACTTGAATTTATAGAAAGAGACTTATTGTTTTAAAACATTTCACCCCAAGCAAGACAATAAAGCCACTAGGACACAAAATTTTACTGAGTGTTAGAGAATATAAGAAAAACTACTATTAAGGAGAGAGGACAATAAAAGAATTAGAATTAAGGAAACAGAAGATAACAATTGGCATTGCATTTAAATTTTTAGAGAACAAAGTTGGCTGGAAAGTAAGAAGCCGGGAGAGAGTTCCACAAGACAGAAGAAACTGTTAACATAGAACTTATGGTTACATTTCAACTGTAAATTGATGAGACCTTGCTTCCAATCAAGTATAGCACTTAAATTCATAAAGTCTAGGTACCATAGAGGAAACAATTACCATAAAATTATTTATAGAAAATGCACAGAGAAGCTACATTATGGAAGTGGGAAAGTCCTGAAGCTGAGATGACAGGTTAGGACCAATAATATTACAGATTCTTCTTTGAATTTTATCAAGAATCTCTAAATATATAGAAAGAGCACTGGAACAGATGTGGTTGCAATATTTAAAGCAAGGAAGAATGGTAGACTTATATGTAGGATTCTGGTTCAAAAAATTATCCAGCACAATATAGAGAACCAACTTTCTTAGCTGCATATTTAGCAATTGATTCAATATGCTCTTTCTACTTCATGTCATCTGAAAAAGTTAATTCAAGAAGGGGCAATGTGTTGTTCTCCTGGAGATTATCATCAGCTATGGCGATGAAAGATAAAAAGTGTTCTCTCATATTATTAAAAGAAAAGCCACTTCTTGCCCCATTTAACAATGGAATATATGTCATTTTTAAGATCAGCTGCTAATTTGACTTTATTGAACTGATCAGGGGCAAGTAGTTGTGTCATCAGAATAGATACTGAGTTGAGAATTGATGACTACAGGCAGATTATTTATGAAAATTAGAAACAAGGTTCAAAGATAGAGCCCTGGGAACATCTGCATTTATACAAAAAGATCTAGAAGAGTGGCCATTCAGGACAACTTTCATTTTGCAATTTGATAAAGAAAACTGAATCAGTTCAAAATCTTGTCCAGAAATAGCATAACCTTTCAATTTTTGAGGACAAGTATGTAAAAATATTGAAAGCAAGATATCCTTTTGGGAATTTCAACGAGTATCTCTAAATATATAGCAGGAGTACCAGACCAGATGTAGCAGAAATATTCAAGTCATGGACAAATGGTAGGCTTATAAATATGTAATATAGATTCAAGCAAAAAAAAATTTCTAGCACAACTCAATGAACCAACTTTCCTAGCAGCAGACTTAGAAATTGATTCAATATTATCAATTCATGTCAGCGGAAAATATTAGCCCAAGAAAGTACAATGAGTCACTGTCCTGTAGGTTAGTATCAGCCATGCTGACTGAAGGCAGAAAGTGTTCTCTCAGATGCTTAATAGAGAGAAGTTTCATTTTTAGAGGTATTAAACTTAACAAGCCATTCCTTGCCCCAGTTAACAACAGATTATATATAATTTTTTTTTAGATCAGTGGCTAATTTGACCTTATCAGTATGATTGGTTCTATAATTTATTAAGAAAGACTGAATCAGTTCAAAAATGCATCTGAAAAGGCCATAACTTTTCAACTTATGAAGAAGACCAGTATGCCAAACTCTGTTAAATGCCCCCAAGATATCCAAAGCAACAGCCTAAGCTTTATTATTCTTATCTATAGCTTGATAGACTCTTTCAGCAGTTGGCCTAGAGAAGTGAAAGCCATATTGCTTATCTGAAAGAAGACCCTGCAATGTGAGATGATTATCCAATTAGAGCCGCTAGTATGTTGCCAGAAAAGGTAAAAGGGTAATTAGGCCAATAGTTAAAAGGATCAGATTTTTTTTTAAATACTGAAACTACAGAAGAGAATTTACAAGAAGTAGGAAAGCAAGAAGCAGCAAGGCATTTATTGTAAAGTTTAAAGTGAACAGGAGTGAGTTTGGGAGCACATTTTTAAGGACTATTTCAGGGATACTGTCAAATCTACATGCTTTGTGAGGATCCAGTTTAGCAATGATAACAGAAACCCTGGACAGAGTTATATGCATATCACTCAATAGAAACTCAGTTCTAAGTGGTAAGTCATACAAAGGGACTCCAGATGGTTCAAGAATAAAGTTTAAAGAGAATTTAAAGCAAAATTTCTGCATTATTAGCAGATGTTAACACTTCAAATTGAGTGATGAGAGGAGGGATAGAAAATTTAATTTTATTTAATGCACTATTACAGAGATTTTTTTTAAATTGGTATCACCCCAAATAAAGCAGTAATGCCACTAAAACATGTGGGATTACAGGGTGTGGAAGTATTAAGGACATAAACAACAATGATGAGCAGAAAGAAAAGAGAGTAAACAGGATGTTAGTAGATAGTAATTGACATTGCATTTAAATCTTTGCAGATTAAAGTTGACTGAAAGCATAAAGCCAGAAGGGAGTTCCACAAGTGAGAAGTGCAAGAAAAAGAAACTGTTAGCATAGAATGTATGGTTACATCTAGCCAGTTTAACTCTAAATTGGTGAGATCTTGATGCCAGTCTAGTGCTGCACTTAAATTCAAGAAGTCTAGTTACCATAGCGAAGAGCTCATCTGAACAATTACCATGGACGTATTTATAGAAAACATATAAAGAGGTAAGCTTATGGTGGTGGGAAAGTAACTGCTGCCAGTAGTCACTTGAACCAAACTTATCAGAAACTATACAGTGTTTCATTCTCTCAGCAAACAAACACTTAACCTCTTTGATGACATGTTTACAATTATTTCAAGCAGTTACAAATACTCTCTGTTCTGATCAGATTTATCATGTTGGTACACCCAGAAAAAGTGATTCCTATGGGCTATAGAAGCTGAACAGGCTGGTGTTAGTCAAGGAGGAGATTTTGTTTCACCTAATATTTGTAAGATGGTACGAAAAAATCAAACCCAAGAAGAAACAATTCTCAATAGAAAGGTTAAGAATATCAATCCAATTGGTCAGAACTTTTATGGTATATCAATCTTTTCTGTGTTATTTAATGATGAATTTTGTCACTTTGTTAGACAATAGTTTGGTAGACATACACAACAGACCAAGAGTTTGGTTTTGTATGGTTTGGTTTATTTTTTTTTACAGCATATCAACCTTAATGGGTTATTTAATGCTGACAACATTTTTAGGATAGATTTGCATGAATAGAATATGTATCCTTTGGTTTAGATTGGTTTGGTTTATTTTGTTTTACGGCATATCAACCATAATGGGTTATTTAATGCCGACATCATTTTTAGGATAGATTCGTATGAATAGAATATGTATTCTTTGGTTTAGATTGGTTTGGTTTATTTTGTTTTACAGCATATCAACCTTAATGGGTTATTTAATGCTGACAACATTTTTAGGATAGATTCGTATGAATAGAATATGTATTCTTTGGTTTAGATTGGTTTGGTTTATTTTATTTTTTGGCATATCAACCTCAGTGGGTTATTTAATGCCGACAAAATTCTTTATTGCTGGCAATATTTTGTTTTGTCATAAATCTGTTTCTGGTAATATTTTTCCTTCAAAATTGTATTGCTGGTAACAATTTTTTTCAAAAAAGTATTGCTGGTAATCGTTAACTATTTGCCCATAGCTGGGACCCTAACATGTGCTACCACCCTGGGTCAGGATGGACCTGGGAACACCAGCAATTAATGCTCCTCAAAACCTCCTGATCAGAGACCTTGCTGCTGGATGAAGTTTATCGTCTTACCCAGGATGCAGATGTAGTTTAACATCTTACCCAGGACAAAGACCAAGAGTTTGGATTCATCCTCTGGATATCAAAGAGTTGCTTAAGAATTAAAGGATGTGTACCTGTTTCCAAAACTAATTTAGTAACTCACTTTGGGCCAGGGAGACTTTCTCTTCCTGGAGGGTTTTATCTTGTATTCAGTGGTGGTGGCACCAGTGGTGATGGTGGTAGTATTAATAATAATAATAATAATAATAATAATAATAATAAACTTAACCCATTACTATTTTTGCCTAATCTACATTCTTGGTTAATGTTAATGTTATGGCTGGTGGATTTAAAATTTTAGATAAGCTTCTTTCTACAAAACTAGATGCCATACACTAATGGTTTAAATAGTTTCAGCATTCTAGTTTATTATAAGTTAATTAAACCTAAGAAGTTATGAAACTTATTAATCAATAATTTCAGAGGGAATCCCAAACTTTTGGCCTATAATGTAAGCTTGCATGAAAGTTAAAAAAGGTAAACATAGGTATATCAAACAGGTGGCCCATCGTTGGAAGGTCTTAACCGCTATTCATTGGAATGCATTTAGTGTGTTTTTGACTTCAACTGACAGTACAGACTAAGTATATATTTTTTCTCTTTATCAGGAAAAGAACTGGTGATGAAAAATGCATTTGTTATGAAAATACAAAATTATAAAAAAACATTGCTTGAGGATTTTAACTTCTCATGTACAAAAATGTTCTCTTTATTTGTGTTCAAAGAAAACATGATTGCACAATGCTACAGTAAGCAGGTGATATATTTACATATTGCACTAGAATAGAGAAGACATTTTCTTTCGAAAAGAAGTTAGCCAATGATTCTTCTATATAACAACTTGTAATGAAGGAAACGTCAGGGAATTAGTATGGGAAGTTCTTCTACATGTGATGTATTTTCCATAACTTCTACATTCAGATTATAATTTGTTTTGATTCCCAGTTTGGTTAGTCATTCTAATTAGCTCAAGATATTGAAAAATTCTTCAAAGAATTCATTGAATCAAAACTGGTAATATTATTTTATGACAAAATATAAAATATTTTTGAAAGCCAACATAAGGTCCTCATAAACCAAAGAAAAGTGACTGAAAAATAATTCTATGGATTTATATCAAAAGGTTTTCCTAAAAAAATAAAAAGCACTCTAAAGTTTTGTATTAACCTCATAGAAATCTTTTTCAGGTATTTTTGTTCAGGCACATAAACAGACAAACATGATAAATATATAAACTTTGTCCAACTTCAATAGGGGAGTTAACTGTTTCCTTTATTTAATTATTTCTTCATTTTAATAAATGTAGGACTAGTTTTTTTCTCAGGTGTTGCTATTTGGTAATGAGCATTACTATTTTACCACCTACTTTGAAATTTCTGATCCCAGTTGAATTATTAATAGCCCGGCCTTTACACTTTTCCTTAGATTTGCTCAACAGAATAAACAAAATTCCCAACACAGATTTTGCATTAAGACTTTGTTTGTTCAAAGAAAATGAAATAAAATATCTGATGCCAGATGTTAGCTTTTCTGACAGCACTAATAAATTTGCTTTTAAATCAATTTTGTTGACTCGTTTAAAAAAAAAAAGGAGAAATTGGGAAGGGAAAACAGTACTTTGTTTTTGTGTGAAATATTTCAACAATAGACAGGTTGTTATTTTCTAAGTAGATAAAATGGAAAAACCTGCTGAGTCAAAATCACACCCCACTTTTGAAGGGTTAGTTGTTTCCTTTATTTCTTGGGGTAATCTTTCCTACCCATAGCCAATATAATAATGATGCTGGTGTGTGTGGAGAAGGGGCTATTTCAAGGACATAGGTATTCATAGTTGAGATAAGAATGACCTTGAACAAAAAAATCGACATTCTCTACCAATTTTTTCAATGTAATAGGAATCAATATAAAACTTTCCCAAATAGAAACTATGATTTGTAATTTGAATTAAATCATTGGTCACATGTACCCTGAATCCATCATAAAAATGGGTATTTAGTAAATACCAAACACTTTAAATACATCAGTGTATGGATTAGTTATAGCAAATTTAGCATGAGAAATAAGAAAATTGGACATAGACTACACCAGAGGTACTTTCACCAAATACCACAAATTGCTGCAAGACCAAAACGTTAACCTAAAACTCATGTTCTTAAATAGCTTAGTTAGGTTGAGACTTTCATGTGGATGTCATGTATAGCATCAAACCTGTTCCAAAATATCAAAGCAGTCAGCTCTATACAACTGCTTTCTAAGATCAATTATTAAGTTATTAAAAATAGTTTGGAGCAAATCAATCCTATTGGTCTTTGAACATTATGTACTGGTGCTACAGGATTGCACACAAAGAATGTCATTCTTTAAATGTGGACCTCTGACAGAACTCCTCACTGACAATGAAACTGCATCTGCAGTGTACTCTCTAAAGACTTTTTGGATTTGTGGGAAGTCCACCACTGATTTTACTGCACATATGTCCCTATGTACATATGCTGGTGTACAACTTGGTATCTGGTGGGGCATATCTCTGGAATCAGCAGCTCATGCACTATGCTGGATGATGGAATGCCAAGACATTTAAAGACTTGTGTTCCTGTGTAGGTTCTGACACATTGGCACTAGCCCTACCTCATTGAAGGTAGGGCTAGGGACTCTTCAGATGATGAAGACTCTGTGTGAGGTTGTCGAAACATAGCATTCAATCCCCTCTAATAATCCCACTCTGAAGAAGCTCAAGAGTAAAGAGACCTTCTTCTGGGTGTCACCTATGTGACAAGGTAGAAGGGCATTGAATAAAAGAGAAAGTCAACTACCTCAAAAAAGAGTTTCTGTTTTGTGTATGGTCTGTTGAAGGAAAATTTTAAAAAAAGCTGCTACTTTAAGTATCAAAGAAACTATGCTAATGTTCTTTCCTCCCTGATTTGTGGCCAATCAGAATAATTGCTCAGTGAATAAATGCTATTGCTTTTTTGTTTACTGAGGAGAGAACAATTTTAAACTTGGTGAGTGAAAGGGTGTTTCTGCTGTTGTGAGGGGAAATTGGTTTTCTGACCCTGTTTTCATTACTACATTGCTTGCTGGACTGTTTACAACAGATTTACAATTGAACTTAGATTTATTTTTTTCCTACTGACCCCATTGGTTGATACCCAAACATCTCTCAAAAGCCATTTATAAAGATTAATCTGAAAAAACTGATGTATGTGGCCAACAATGGATGATATCCATATGAAAGTTTCAAATAGACAACCTATTTAAGAACATGACTGAAGTCTTTAGGATAATGTTTTGCAGCAACTTCCAATATACGGCATAACTGATCCATACACCAACGTCTTTGAAGGGCTTAGTATTTACTAATTCCACATTTGAATTTTTATGATGAATTCAGAGTCATTGCTAACGTTGCATTCACTAACTCCTGGGAGTAATATTCATCACTTAATTAAGTTCATTCACAAGGAAAAGGGTTATATTGAAAAATAAATATTTACTAGTAGATGCTTTCTTCATCATTAAGCTATGGATTTATTGACTTAACCTAATGAACTAAATTTACACCTCTTTTATTTCTTTGCTCATTCTCTTCTTTCTCACTCATTCACAGCTGTATTTTTCTGTATGCTTATGATGAAGCATGAGAACATTTTCAAATTACTCAAGAGCACTGACCTGAAAGACAAGAATTTGAAAACAATAGAAGAATGTATAAAAAAATCTAATGGGATTATGGTTTGTTTTGAATGCTGACACCTTCTCACCCTTATCAGTATCCATTCCTACCCTACATTACACTGTCAACATCATAACCATCCTTAAATCTTTTACAAACAACAAATAGATAAAAGTACTCTCATTTGTTTCTAGATTCTAAAACATGTAAAACAAAGGAAAGTTTTAAAAAGTTGACTTTTGAATGCTTAAAATTAATATTCTCAAATTTGTTTTAATTTGTGAAATTTTGATGTAGTAATATTTATTAAGCTTGGTATAGTCTGACACAAGGCCACAACTACGGCTATTCATTGAAGATTAAATTCAATACAATAACATGAAACTATGAAAATTTTAAATGCAATGTCAGTCTTTATGTTCTGACTTTTTAATTTGTGTTTTTTTTAATGAACTCTCTTCTTAAAAGTGTTTTTTTTTTCCTCACATTCTCTCACACACAGTAACCTGTTGCATCTTACTGACTTTATTGCCTTGCTTGGGGTGAAATGATAAAAAAAGTTCTGATGTATGATTTTGTATTTTATCAGTTCAGTGATAATTGTTTATCTTGCATACCAAGAGCTGCTCTACCATTACCGTTTGGGCATTTACATAGTCTGTGACTTAGCTATACTAATTAGGCAGTCATTTATATATCACTACAAAAACAAAACTAGCTTTCTACTGCCTGCCAGATGCTTCCTCTTGTACTAAAATCTTAACCTGTTTAACTTTAAGATCAATTGTTTTCTATCCTACATATTCTCATCATATACACTTTCTTATCCTTTTACACCCTTAGAACAACCTTATTCAATGACTCTCTACCTTGAGTGGCTCTTGGGTTTTGCATTGGATGAAGAAGTCTAGAAAAAACATTGCTCCACAGTACGACATCATGAATATTGATATTTATTATCACCAGTCTACAAATATAGGTCTCCCAGTAATAATCAAACTTGTTATGCTTTGTGAAATGGGTCTGCATGTAATTACCAAAGAGTAAGGTGTCTATAGATTTTTTTTTCATAATTTCCACTAACCTTACTTTCATTTTTCTCTTTGACTTATATTCAAAGAATATTTTTAGATATAGATTTTTGGGTTACTGTGTTGCCACCACATAATTTATCTGATATTTAGGAAAAAACATTTGCACTTTCTGTTTTAATATTGTATTCTATGCCAAGGACAGAGTATGTGGCGAATGAATATTTTAAGCACAATAAAAAAAACTACATAGAAAATACTGCTAAAACTCAGAAAAGACTCCTGTAAAGTTTTGTTTATATAATAATGAAAGAAAACATGGAGAATTTAAAAGTCATAGAACACATTGAGGGCAATAGTACCAAAAGCAGGAATTAACCTATTTGGCAAATTTGAGCAACTGAATAGGGGATCAAGTACCACAAAGCTGAAAAGAGGTCATAAAGAAGTAAATATTACCGAGAACAACAAAAGTGAGGAAGCTGTGGAGAGCTCTCGTCCACATCCTAAAGAGGGAGTGAAAGTTTATATCATTCAGCTTTTGAACTTTTCTTAGCATCCCACCATTCATTTCTCTTCCAGTGACTCTAAACTTTGGTAGAGCTATTTCATTTGTGGAAGGTTGAGAGGGTAAAAAATTTGGCCTTTTAATAATATTCACAAAGAAAAAGGAAAAGAGGAAAGAAAGCAAATAAAGTGTAAGTCCAAAATATTTCATTCTTTTTTTTTGTTAGTCCTGTATTTTCATCTCAGACTGTTACTTTGACTGCTACTCATACTATTACATGAACTAACTACATATTATATCAGCTCTTATTTATACACAGTGCAGAGATGTCATAGTAGACTAAAATTGGCACAAATACATAATAGAAAAAAGTTCATCTTTTGTTTGAATACATGTTATTTCAAGAGTATAAAATTTCTAATAGCAATAATTATACATGCTTAAAAGTTGAAAATTTGCAAATTAATAATTTGATATATGTTATAAATGCTGTGTAATTTTATCTTTCTCTTTAAATTGAGTTAATTAAATTTTATTTTAAATTGGTATCCATTAAATAGAGGTATCATATCTTATTAACTTTTCAATTAAAAGGGTAATTTTTTCTGAATTTGATTAATTAATAGAATGTGTTCTAATAAAGTGTCTGCTAAAAGTTGAATCTGTCTTTGTTCATTTTACCAAATCTTAATTTATATAGATTGTTAAAGTTTTTCTTTACAAACACTACAACTCCTGAACCATCAAGAACAAATAATTTTTATTTGTTCAGAATTTATTACTAAAATAACAAACTACTAAAAACTGACAAGAAATGGCATTAAAACAAGAAAATAATTACAACTGATCGAACATAAATAGAAAAAAGAAAAGAGTACTTAACTGGTATACACTGTCAGTTCTCCTATATTGCAGTGAATGTTCGACAATCTCATCATAGATGAAGAAGAGACTTGAAGCAACAGAAATTTAGTTCACAACGCTGAACAAGAAGTCAGGTGCAACCAAATGTGAACTCAGACATGACTAAACAAAATTTACAGCAGGTTCAGATCTGAAATAGGAGAACATTGTGGGTTCTTTAAAGACAGTAGAACAAAGAATGCAATATTTATGTTCAAAATGATATCAGAAAGATGCAAAATGCAAAAGAATATGTACCTATGTTTTATAGATTATGGCAAAGCATTTGATTAAGAACATCATAAAGAACTGTTGGAACAGGTAATTTTGACATATTTAGAAAGGATATTAGAATAACTGAGAACCTATACTGGCAGCAAACTACCTGCATATGGATAGAAAATGAGTTTAGTAAATATATAAAAATAGAAAGGGGCATAAGACAAAGATGCGTCTTCTCACTGGAATTATTCAATCTATAGTTAGGTAATTCTGAGAGAATTAGTAATCCTACCAGAATTGTTTTATCCTCTTGCTCAAACTCATCAAATTGATTATTTATTAATTTTTCTGATTCTTGCCTTTAATATTCTTATGGGTGTTAAAATCTCCTGGCCATCTTTCCTCATTATGTGTCCCAAGAATTTTAGCTCTCTTTTTCTGATTGCTATTTTTCTTTAGTTCCTATTCAACTTAGAATTTCTTTATTTCTTATATACTATTTACATATTACTCTCAACATTGGTCAGTAGAACCATATCTTTATCCCTTCAAGTCTTTTCAGGGATGAATTTTGCCATCATTCTCCAGCATATAGAAGATTAGAAATTAAATAGGAATCTAACATTATTTTCTTTATTTCAAAAGATATTATTTCTATTTGCATTGTTCGGACTGTTGTCTTCATTTTTATTGCCATATTCATGATGTTTCCTCAAGGACACATAGCCCAGTTGATAAAAGTGTTGGCTGGATCCAGTGACTTTATCAAAGAGTTGTGAGTTCCCTACCTCACTACAGCATTGGAGAGTTGAGTTAAAGGGAGATAACTGAGACATCCAGATGAGATATGGCATGTGGAATGAAAACAATCTTCCCTGGTAGACGAAATAGAGGGTTCAGTTTGAAATTCCAATCACTTGAAAAAGGCTGGAGTGTACAATAACTGAAACATTGTGAATATGGCAACAAAGATGAGGACAATAGTCTGAACGATGTAAATAGTGTAAATAATTGCAATACCTTATCTCAGAAATATAGACATAGATATTTTTCTTAATTCATTCTTAAGCTTCTAAGATATATCCGTAACTGTTTCTGTGTTTCTTCAGAGTTCTCTGTCACAATTTTCATTAGATAAGAATTATTGGAACTACTAGGTAACCTTGACATATTTGGGAAGTATATTAGAATAATTCAGAACTGGGAGAAAACTACCTTCATGTGGATAGAAAATGAATAAATGTATAAAAATAGAAATGGATGTAAGACTATGATATGTCATTTCACTTATTCTACCTATACAGAAAGGCAATACTAAGAGAATTAGAAGTTCTACCAGGATACATTATTGGTGACCACAATCTTAACAGTGTAACATATGCAGATGATATAGTGTTGATAGGTGTCATATAAAAGAAACTACAAGAAGATAGTGAAGGAAAATAAGAAGAAAGGACTAAACATAAATTAAAAGAAGATAGAATGCATGGTTGTTAGCCAAAAAAAAAGAAGCCCATCATGCAAATTACAAATTTGAGATACTTAAATTAAGTAAGTAAAAATATTTAAATATCTGGGAAGTGTTTTAACAAAGGACAGAAAAAGCAATACTGAAATCCGAAGGTGCATTGGGAAAGATGTCTTCCAAAAGCTAAGAAAAGTAATAAAGAATAGAAATATTTTGTTAGAAACAAAGAAAAAAGTAATAAACTGTGACATAATATCAGTTCTCCTATATGACAGTGAATGTTGGATAATCTCCTTGCAGATGAATAACAGACTTGAAAAATAAGTGGTTCTACAGAATCATGTGAAGAATACCATGGACTGAACATGTGAGCAACAAGGAAGTTTTAAGAGAAAATGCAAACAAAAAGGAAACTTATACTTAACATAAAGAAGATACAGTTGAAATTTCTAGGGCATATAATGAGGAAAGTGAGCTTGGAAAATCTGATACTCACAGGACAGATTGAAGGCAAGGAGGATGGCGGAAAACAATGAGCTTGAGTAAATGGATGGCAGAACAAGGTTTAGGAGGGATAAGAAAAAAACAAAATTAATTAAGAACTACTAAGGACAAGAAATTGTGGAGAGCCATGATTTCCAACATACCAAAGGGACACAGCACATTGTAGAAGAGAATATGTTTACCTCTGCCAAAAAGGTTGGCTTGTTGTTATGATGAATTAAACCATATTTCTCTGTTTATTTCCAAATGTTCTCAATGAATTCCAGAACAGTTTGGGACATGGGCCAAGCAATAATTAAATATTTGGTGGACCTATGGATTTTTTTATTAAAAGATTTTTCATAAAAATAGCCTAAAATACATGGAAAAATCAAAGCTTAATTCCTCTACCTTGTATCTGTCTACAAACAGACAGTCATTTAATTTTTAGCAACAGGGGTATTAGGCCTTTTAAAAACTAAACAACCAAGAAAACCTTATTAGAAACATAGAAAAGAGTTATGAACTACTATAAAATATTGTAAAGCCTGAGAAGGAGCGAGAAAGTAATAAGTATGAAAGTTATGGTTAATGAGGCCATCATTTTATTCTTCCCATTGATTGATTCATTAATTTTCTCCTTTATTTGATTTGTACAATTTTATTCCAGTTAAAATAATTGCATTTAATTTTTACACTATTTACATTGGTTGTACTGTTGTCCTCACCTTTGTTCTCATATTCATAACATTTTGGCCATTGTATGCTCTGGCCTTCCTCAGGTGATTGAAATTTTGAACTGAATCCCTTAATTTTTCCACTGGGGTAGACTGTTCTAGTTCCATGTGCCATGCCTCTTCCAGGTGTCTCAGTATCAGTTATCTCTAACTCAACTCTTCAAGTATTTTTTCACAACTCTTTGGGTCAATTCACTGGATTCAACCAACACTTTTATCCACTGGGCCATGTGTCCTTAAGGATTCCAATCACCTGGAGTGAATATGTTGACAACGATGAGGAAAACAGTCTGAATAATTTGTTGTCTGTGCTGGCCTATTTTGGGAGAAATAGGTAATAGTCCTTTACTGGCAATAAATGACTATAAAGCTGCCATTTTGCTTTCAATTTGATACTATGAATTACAGGCTAAGTTAAACATCCACACACAATATAATACAAATACAAATCACACAGTAACCTACTATATGTCATACACTGGTTTGGAA
>CAHIKZ030000205.1:372500-450000 GCA_903632075.3 Acanthosepion pharaonis | reverse complement strand
TAGAGAGAGGGATCAGTGCTTGCACCGAGGCCAGTGCAACTGATGGTTGCTGGGGCTTGGGGAATTTTTGTTCCCTGCCTGGGTGTATGTGCTTGGGCCCCCACATTAAACCAACTTTGTGACACAACCTGACCTTGTCGGGGGAGGGGGTAATTAAAATACAAATGATAAATCTTGAAATAAATACTATATAAAATTCAGTATTTTTTGAATGTTGAATGTGTTAAAATTATTCAACTTTTTAACAAGGAAAATCTGAAGTTGATTTTAAAAATTGCTACAAATCATTGTTAATTTGTTTAAGATGGAATGATTTATTATGATATGTCTTTAATTTATATTTAGATACACGGTATATATTTTCAATTTTTCTAATTCACTTGTTCACCTATATAGCATATGAACCATTATTACACATAATTAGGTTAAATTAAAATTTGTATTTTATTTGAATAATACCTTATGGAAATTAGTAGAGTGGGGGTGCTCCAATATCATAGGTTCAGGGAGGTGGGTTCATATAAATTTGGTGGGAGCCCATAAGATTGTTGCACTGGCCCTGCATGGTATGCCTACACAGACAAGTAGAATTCATTGTTTTACTGCTTTTTTGATTATACATTGAATGTGTTTCCTTTTCCTCTATTATTAATGTTGTAGCATACCTATGGATGATAATTCACATAAATACAGTAGTAAATACTATATGTTGGTCTGCAGTTGGAGATTCTTCTCCTGCTGTGCTGGTCAAACTCTCTGCCTGTGGGCAGAGAGGATCCCCAGATGAGGCTATGTCGAAGGGCAGAGTCTCATCTCAGGAAACAGCTACCCTTACCCTGTTTTATACAGGGTCTATGGGGAATTATCCTTATCCTCATAATCTTCATTTCCAAACAGCTTTTCTTATATTCATATCATGCACCTAATTTGCCATTACTATTTCAACTGTATCACTCTACCTTGGGTGGCTCCCATTTTTTGTTTAGTGAAACTTACAATAAACACATATATGCTCAATAGGGTTTAAATCTGATGAGTGTGAGAGCCAATGTGGTATCTGGAAGTCAAATGAATGTCATAATGTTATGGCTGTTGTACCCTCTAGCCTCCATCAGGTATATATCAATCCAGGTAACCTACAGGTAATTCCAAACTGAATCCTTGATGTTTTCATTCTGCTGCTACAGTAGTCTGAATGTCATGTAAATAATGATAATGCCTAAATCCAGAAATTCTGACAGAAATTACCCAACATTTATATAGATTTTATATATCATATTCTTCCACTCAACTCTGTGTATGTTACACCTGTCAAAGGAAATCCCAGTTTGATTAATGGCCCTTCCAAAGACCATCAAAACACACCTTGTATCATTAAAGCAACCACTAGCTTGCATGGTCCTTCTGATAATCTGAAACCATTGGCTCATGTGGTCACTTTCATAAGTAAGCTTGATGTAAAATAATATAGTAGTCCAGTGGCTATTATTTTTACTCCTGTGAGAGGCAGTAACCAATGTTGATGGTGATAATGATACCCTTATTGTTTGAGGACTATAAAACACTATGGAATGAAGTACATGATATATAATGCATTGACTGATAGGTTAAGTGATATCAGTTTTGAATTGGGAATGATTACAATCCTTGTCAGTTGTTCTATTCACCCGGGGGTTCCTGTAGTTTCATGTACCCCTAATAGCTGTCATATACATTTACCTTGACTTTTTTTATGCTCTAGAAAAAAGTTTTAAAGATAAACTTCTTTATCTTTTTGACTCCAACAACCATTTAACAATCAAATGCTATTAACACTTGTCCACATCCCAGGACTTTCACAGCTACACTGTCGGTAGATAGAAAGTATAGACATAGAAATCAACATTGCATGGTGACTTTATGTTTCATGGTTCAATGAAATTTTCAAAGCAAATTCAACTGACAATCAACTTTGCAATGTTGATACCTATGTTCACACATTCGGTATCTATAAATGCTCTCTGTTATTGAGTACACGTTCCAAACTGAACAATATATATATATATATATATATATATATATTTAAGTAATTCATTGAGTCTGAAAGAAACCTCAACAGAATGCAGAATGCACTGGACGGCCATTTTGTCCTATATTTGGGACTCATCAGCAGTGCGCATCCACTACTGAGAATTGAAACTCTGACAGTTAGGTTGTCAAGCAAACATCATACCAACTGTTCCACCGGTGATGAAGAGATTGCAAATCAGACTCAATATAGTGCCGATTGCTCACATATTTCGTGGTGGAACTCATACTGAGTTCTCTGTAACCATAGGACTGTGCCCCTTGGAGCCATGACTACTCTCACCAAGCCGCTCACTCTAGAGCATTAGAAGCCGGTTCAAGCAATGAGGTACATGATAGAAATTATTAGGAGGATTTGATAATTATATTTAAGTAATTCATATATATATATATATATATATATATATATATATATATATATATATATATATATATATATATATATATATGAATTACTTAAATATATATATATATATATATACACACATATATATATATATACAAATCAGAGAAAGAACAGATGGAGTAAAATTACACTGTTCATAGGATTTACTTTTAAAAAAAGTGCTCAATACAAAGTAGAACAATATATTATTATTTTTATTATAAGAAATTATAATAAAAGCATGTTGAAATCGCTACACAAAAGCTTTCATGCTTCAATACTTTCATTTTACTTCTTCAGGTAATGGTAAGTAATTGATGATTACCTCTCTTCTGAACATTAAAGTGGTAGGGGAGAATTAAAAAATAGACTTGTGGGTATGTCTTGATTAACCAATTAAATGTCAGATGTATGCTCAATAGAAAAGTAAGCCTTATTATAATCCCTTATAATGAAAATAATAATAATATATATATATATAAATTTTCCGATAGACAGATGTAAAAGGACATTATAAATTAAGACAAAAGAAAAACTTATCAAAGCAACACTCTCCATCCTCTGAGGGACTTTATCAAGTCACATTTGCCTTGATAAAGACAATTTTCTCACAGATAAAAGTGAGACTTAATCCAACAGGGATGTCATGCTACAGAAAGATGCTGAGAATACCATGGTTGAAATTTCTAGGACACATAATGAGGAAAGAGACCTTAGAGATTTTGACACTCACAAGGTATATTAAAATCAAGAGGAACCAAGAAGAAACACTGAGTAATCAACCAAATAAGTTTCTGCTAATGAATGGCAGAAAAGGAAGTTGAAAAGTTAGTAAGAAGACAAGCAGTACTCAGAGCTACCAAGGATGGGAATTTGTGAAGAGCCATGATCATACATATCTTGAAGGGACACAGTATATGATAATAGTAATAATAGTGCCATATGGAATGGAATATTGCTGTCATATATGGTCTGGTGCCCCCACTGTACGTCTCAAGGTCCTCAACAAAATTCAGACACAACTATGCAATGTGATAGGATCTGGCATCTTGTCTACAGTCGCTTTCTCACAGATGTGTCATGATTTCTCTCTGTCTCTTCTACAAGTATTTTTATGGCAACTGTTCTGATGAGCTACTTTTGCTGGTTTCCAGACGGCATGAATTTAAGTGAGCTACCAGGCTGGCATCTCAGTCCCACCATTTCATTGTCGAAACAGTTAAATGTAACTGTCTCTTCTACTCAAACAGCTTCTTCTCTCATACATCCAATCTGTGGAACTCCCTTCCTCTTGCTTGCTTCCCTGATAACTATAATCTTCAAATATTCAAGTGTAATGTCAATCGACATCTTCTGATACCTTCATCTTGTTCCTCGACCTTCTCTGTATCCGTTACTCAAACAAACCTCTTTACTCTTGTTCTTTGTAACCCCTTGCATGCTAGTGGCACTCCTGCATTGCTTGGAGTGAATTGCTTAAAAAAAAATCTCTTCCAGGTGTTCCAATTCCAGTTGGGTTCGTTAGACTGGAATTGGAACATGGCTGTCTGATTAACAATTCTGTGCCATTATTCATTACACCGCCCATACATTCAAGATTACAGCACCTGGTATTCCAAAGTGGTTACCTATCTAGGTACTGACCAGGCTCAAAGTTGCTTAACTTTGGTGATTGTACAGGAACCAGTGTTTCAATGTGATGTGGTTGTGTTATAGTGGAACACACCTATTCTATAGTTAATAAATAGGAGTAGTAGGAGTCGCTCAGGGAGTTGATCAGTCAGTTGATGTCAGACGACAGTCAGATATTAAAGTATCAGCCACCACATCTAGATTACTGTGTCATTACATATTATATCAAGTTCCTAACGTTTTGTACGTCAAACCTATTTTAGGACCGACTTAGTACAAATACAAGCCTCCACTGTGAAACCACTCTACAACAGGTTGTAAGCCTGACAGGACATATCGATGGCAAGAGGGGAATAGGTAAACAATGAATAACCTACCTAATGATTTTATGTAAATGGCTAGCAGACCTGGGGCTGGGATGAAGAAAAGAATTGCTTTGATCTACAAAGGATGGCAAGCTGAAGATCTACAGCACATAAAAGAAAAAACTCTCAGTCAAAAGTTGAATAAATTTGCTTGTAAAATAACAAGTTCTGATATTACCAAAAAGCTTTCTTCAATAACAAAGTGACTAATACTTCAATATTATAAGCACAGATATTTTTGCTTTGAAGGCAGATTTATAATTGCAAGTCATGATCTTCAGATTGAAATAAGAGATGAAAAATCTCAAATATTAAATTACTGTCTTAGATTTTCAATTTTTTTTTCTATTAAAATCATTGCTGAAATATTCTTTCATGGAAGGGCAGAATTAAAAATAACATGTAAAAGTAAATTGTCCTAGTTCTAAAGCAAAGACAGCATTTCCTGTACATGACCTAATTTCAAATCCTAATTTTCAGAAAATTTAATTCTAGACAGAATTTCTTAAAAGAAAAAAAAAATGACATTTTTATGCTCACTTATATTGCCACAAAAGAAACAAGAAATATAATATTTATTTTTTCAAGAATTACATTTATGAAAGATAAAAAAAACCTTGATGCTTGAAACAATGGAATGAAATTAAAATCTTTTTAAAAATTCTGAAAATGAAAAATTCCATGTATAATATTAATTAGAAGATGATAATATTGATTATGAACATCGTATATATATATATATATATATATATATATATATATATATATAGTTAAAAAGACAAGAGAAAAAACTGTTCTTAGTCAACATGTTTCAATCACATTTGTCTTGATAAAGTCCCTCAAAAGACAAAATGTGCTGGTTTAGAATAATTTTTCTTGTCTTTTTATTCATTTTGTTCCTTTACAGATACACTCTGTCTGAAAATAATTTACACACATCTATATATATCTTCATATCTGGGAAAAATATTATATATAAACTATAAGAGACTTGAGGCAACAGAAGTATAACTTTACAGAAGGAGGCTGAGAATACCATGAACTAAACATGTCAGTGACGACAAACAATACAAAATGGAAACAAAAGGGATACATACTCAGAATCAGAAAAAGATAGTTGACATTTCTAGAGCACATAAGGTGAAAATAGAGCTTAGAAAATTTGACACTCACAGGATATAATGAAGACAAGTGGGACAGATGAAAGTAGCAAATAACCTATAGCAGTTCAGTCAGTTATGTGCCATACATGATACATGCTTAGGTGATCATGTATCTTTTGATAAATAACTAACAGTCAGATTTTTCCCTGCAGTAGGTTGCTATTTCTTTCTGTGGTAGACCAGTTGCCATCCAAGGCTATAGAACCCAGTCTGTCCTGCTACTTACCCATAGCCGGGGGGAGAAGAAGAGGATTCATACCTTTCCCAAGGGTATTAGCACATAAGTGAATGTAATGGATTCAACTGGGATTCAAACTTGGCTCTCCGATTCCTCAATCCAAGCTGCTATCCACTATTCCACTGTGCTTCCTCAGTAACCTATATAGCTTGTATATAGATTGAGGGAAGAACACGATTTAGGGGATATAGCAAAAAGATGTATATTGCTGAGGACAGAAAGTTGTGAAGAACCATGATTGCCCACATATTGAAAGGTCATGGAAGATATGTCAGACTAATAGTGGGTGATGGAATGACAAAATGGAAAAAATTCTGTGTAACATTTATCCTTCAAAAGTATTTAATCAATTTTTACTGATAAAACAGAAGGTTTTACCCAAAAACTCTTCTCAAACTCTACATCTGGAATACCCTTGCCTGACTTTCAACTTAGAACTAAGTCTCTGCTGAGTGATATGCATATAACTCCTTCTGTGATTTCTGCTATCAACTCTAATCTGGATTCCCACAAAACATATGGACCTGATGGTGTCCCTGCAACATTCTTTAATTAATGTGCTCCCAAACAGGCCCTTGTTCTCTCTAAACTCTACAATAAATGGTGCGCTGCCTCTTGCTTTTCTCCGTGTTGGAAATCCTCATCTTTTGTTTCAGTCTTTAAGAAATCAGGTGAACCATCCAGCCCTTCAAACTATCCGCCTATTAGCCTTCTACATTTTTTCAGCAAACTACTAGAGGCCCCAATCAACTCTGAATTGTTTAAGCATTTTATGTTGTAGGGCCTTCTTTCAGAAAAGCAATATGGCTTTTGCTACTCTAGTTCAACTGCTGATCTACTAATGATTATTGCTGAAAAAGTCTGTCAATATTTAGAAAAGAATGGTGAAGCTTGAGTTCTTATATTTCTGGATGAATTTTTGAACAGATTCAGTCTTTCTTATTAAATCATGAAATGAAAGTTGTCCTGAACAACCACTTTTCTGTACTAATGCAGAGCTCTATCCTTGTACCTACTTTGTTCTTAATTTTCATAAATGACCTTCCTGATGGAACAGCACTCTATTTAGTATCTATGTTAATCACACAACCATTTATTATTATCTCAATTGTAAGTCTGATCAGTTCGCTAAGGTCAAATTAGTGGCTGATCTCAGAAATTACCTACAATCTGCTGTTAAATGGGGCAAGGAATGGCTAAACTTCTCTCTATTAAGCATTTGAGAGACCCCTTTCTGCCTTCCATTAGAATGGCTGATGCTAACTGCCAGAAAATTTCTTCATTGTGCTTTCTTGGGCTAATATTTTTGGCTGACATGAAGGGGAAAGATTATATTGAATGCATTTCTAGACAATTTTTCTCTTCAGAATCTATCTTATATATTTATAAGTCTACCATTCATCCATGCTTTGAATATTGCTGCCACATACAGTCTGGTGCCCCTGCTATAAATTTAGATAAAAATCTAAAGAAGTATCTGCAATGTTACTGTTCCTGATCTGGCATCTCAGCTTCAGACACATTCCCACCATTCCCTGTGCCTTTTCTATGAATACTTTCATTTTAATTGTTCTGATGAACTTTCCTCTATGGTACTTTGACTTTATGAATTTAAGCACAATATTAAATTTGCAAGCAGGTCTTATCATTTTACATTTGAAATGTCTAGTTTTAACTATAAGTTCTATGCTAACAGTTTCTTCCACTGCATTTCTTTCTTGTGTAACTCTGTACTGGGTTCTTGCTTTTCAGTCAAGTTTGAGCTTCAAATATTTAAATGCAATATAAATTGTTATCTTCTAACTTCTTAATTCTTTTATTGCTCTCTCCCCTTAATGTTGTTTTTCTTTCATATTCTCTAACATGTCATAAACCCCTTGCATCTTAAAGCCTTTATTGCCTTGCTTGGGGTGAAATGATTAAAATTAAAAAAAAAAAAAACAGACAAAAAAACTCAAAATTAAATAAAAATCTATTTTAAGGATGAAATGTGTTGTATATGTTTTTTCTTTTAGTTCTAGACAGGATAAACATATCGTCATCATTTTCGTAGCTTTATGTTCTCTTTCTTTAATATTATGCTCCTCTAGAATATAAGAGTTATAAAAAAATGATAATGAGGTTAAACACTTGTATGATAAATATTATTCAAAATAAAAGAATTGCATAAATAATAATTATAAAATTAATAATATTGTTTAAAACAAAATTAATTAAATTAATGTAAAAAGGAAATTAATTACAAAAGAGTTGAAATGAAACCACATTTGACAAAATTATGAAAAATAAATTATAAAAAGTATTAAAATTAATACAAGTATTAAAATCATGAAAAGATTTAAAAATTTAAAAGAAACTAATTTAAATGAGGAACTTGATTGATAAATTGGCATCATCCTTCATGGTGTTGTTGCAGTTTTATTTTCACTGGTGTATTTTTTGTGTATGCGTATAAAATCCTTTTTACAGAAAGCACAGACATAAAAACTGTTCCTTAGCAGAAGCTCCAGGAAGCAATTCTTTGATCTTAGCCAAAAGACATAGATGGGCACTGATCATTTAAGTATTCCATACCACAAAACAAAACTTATAGAAGACAGCAATTCTGCTTTCCATCCCGAGGCCAATGTACTGATGATGATATGGAGAGGGGGGCTATGCTGATCACACAGGTATTCATTGTTAAGATAAGAATAATCTTGAATAAAAACCCAACATTCTCTTCCAAGAAAGGACTCAAAATAAACCGTTTGAAAACAGAAACATTGATCTGGAATTGGAATGGAAGCAATAATGGCACTCACCTTGAATGAATCATAAAAATTCAGGATGTGGAATTGGTAAATACTAAACAGTTCAAACACCTTTATAAATACTGAAACACTTCAAACATGTTGGTGTATGTGTCAGTTATAATAAATCTAGTAAAGGAAATGCAGAATAGACTGTGCTGAAGCTAGTTTTGCCCAACACTGCAAATTGCTATAAAACCAAATCATAAACCTGAAAACTCAAGTCATATTCTGAAATAGTTTTGTCAGCTCAAGACTTTCATGTGGATGACATGCATTGTGCCTAACCCATTCAGAAATATCTAGACTTTTATCTGTATACCACCACTTTCTATGATCAATTGTTAAAAATGTCTTTGAGCAAGTGAAGCCTATTTGTCTTGGCTAAGTATTCATTTCATTGAACCATGTGGACTGTTGTTACACAGTGACAAAGAAAGAAAACAACTGTACCAAATAAGAAAAACCAGATCACCTGATGACTTCCAACAGCAGCAACAGCTGAAATGGATAGCACATGTAACTTGATTTCACCTTTAGTACACTGCATTAATATTACTTCTTTCTCCATTACATTTTTTTCAAAGCCTCTTAATTGCAATATCCTTATTGTTAATTTCACTCAAATTTGCTTTCTGTTGCTATAGCAGGATATGACAACACAACTATTAAATTCAAACACATTATTGTTCACGGATCAGAGTAACTTTAAACCACAGGATAAACTTTTTGTGCACCAACTGAAGTCATCAGTGATAAAAGTTAATGACTTAATCAAAATGTTGATATTCCATACTACTTCAAATAAAAGACTAGGAAGGAAACCTCCATCAATAGTGGAAAGAGTGACAACATCTAGAGTACTTGAGAAACCTATTTTCCTGAAAAATATTTTTAAGAGAAAGATTTTATAAATTTCAACTGAAAGTAAAACTGGCTGCTTGGTCAGTGATGCCAAATGTTTCCTTATAAGGAAATGGCAAATATTACTATTACCATTATCATAGTGAGCTTGGACAGAAGTGCCAATCAATATGTAAATCATCCCATCATTTTTGACATGTTATTGTGATGAGGTGAAAAATAATTTTACAAACGGTCATTTCCAGGAAACAGCATTTTATTAATTTTCTTTTTTATCGACATTTACTAAATAGGATTTGTCACAAAGCTATGGATTAGAGTCAACCTAACAAAATTACTTTGGCTCTCAGGTCATTAATGTCCACCAAAGCAATGATGTTTCAGTCAGTATCGAAAGTTATCATCTTGGATCTGATAAATTCACCCATCCCTCCATCAAAGTAAGAAACATCTCTTTCGTCCTAATCAAATATCTCCCTGGATGATGAAAAATATTTTCCTCATGCTTAAGTCGCTACTGGGTTGATTGCCATCAGTGACAGAAATTTCTGAATCCAACACTCAAAAAAACACAAAGATGATAGAAAGATGATTAGAGTTGGTATATTTTAACAGCAAAAGATGATTATGATGATGAGAGTTGAACAAATTTTTCTTGAAATAGTGTTTTCCTTTTTTTCTTTTTTTTTTGGTTTGGAGAAGTGAGATTTTTGCCTGAATTGATTATAGTATAAAAAAGAGTTTCAGCATATGAGCACAATGAAGAATAATTCCATTTTCCTTGAAAATTTTATAATGCATTGGGTTTACTTTCTTTCTTTCTATATTGGGAATACTGATTGAAAGTAGTGAGGAATAAAGATTAATTAAGTTTTTTTATGATTTATCAACCTTTTGCAGGTTATTTAAAGCCAGAAAATATTTTTAGATTGCAGGAATTTGGTGGGGATAATAATGATCTACCAGTACATGTTCTACTAATTAACCTATAACTGGGGGAGAATTGGTGGATTCATACCTTTTCCAAGTGTATTTGTAATGAATGAATATAACAAACTCAAATGAAATTGGAACTCATCTCTTCAAATTCCAATTCTGTTATCCATTACACCACCCACACATCCAAGTTTACATCATCTGGTATTCCCAAGTGGTCACACATCTAGGTACTGACCAGTCTCAATGTTGCTTAACTTCAGTGATCATAGATGAATAAAGATAAGTATGGTTTTTGGAAATATATTTTAGAATAGATTCTGATGGGAATCCTGAATTCTTTTCCGATGATGAGATGGAAAAAAATATCTTTAAATTTCATAACTTGAAAATCAAACATTTTAATTACTATTTTTTCAGTTATTAATTTAAAAAAAATATTTTTGTTTATATGAAATGCTTAATAAAATTGTAAAATTTTTATACAGTTTATCTTTATCTCTTATCTTATGTATTTGGAAAATAAATAACCTGATTATTAATCCTATGTTCATCACTTGGGGCGTTTTGTTACCTCAAAATTTTTAAATTATTCATAATTCCTATAAAACAACTGTTTTTTTTTGCTTTCTCCAACTACTCTCCTGAATCAGTGTGGGTGTGTAGAATGCAGTGTGGTGCAGTTGTACCTCAGTTGTCGTGGGAGGCAGACAACAATGGACTATCCATTTTCAGAAATCCAAAGTGACAGAGTTAATATTGTATTTTGCCTTCATATAGTACAGGTTGCACCCAAGTCTCAACCAGTGGCTTATAGAGACAAGTTTTTTGTATCAAGTGATGTAAACAGATGAGGTTTTATCAAATCAAGGAGAAAAATCAACACAAGATGAGAGAAGTATGTATAAATATGATTTTTTGCAAGTTAAATATTTTAGGGCTTCCAGAAATTTATTCCACATATTTTTTTGTTTCATTTGATATAATTCCCAAAGTTCCAAATACAAAACGGTAATGCTGTTATCTTGAAATACCACATTTTACTGATTTCTGTCTTGAAGTCCTTATATTTACTTAGTCTCTTACATGCTTTCAAATTGTTTTTGTCAGCTGTGGCTGCAACATCTGTCAGAAGATGGGTGTTTTCAATTAGACTGTGTAATAAAATTTTAACTATTTTTGGTCAGTAAGTGTTATTTCCAAACTGCTTCTGTCTAGAAAGCAAAGGAAATGACTAATTATTCCCTTCAGACTCTGCTTTCATGACATAAGCATTGTTTTGAAACTAACCTATTTTCCATTAGATTTGAAATTCAGTGCTGAAGGGGAATTTTCTAGAAAGTTTCTATAACTTTCAAGAATTTTTAGAAATTTCTGGCAACATAGATGGCAGTATAAATATAGGGAATGTAAACTCAACAGTTTAGTTTACTTTTATCTCTCCAAGGGCAGACAATCGCCATTGATAGATAAATTTATACAATGGATAATTTTGATAATTTCACCACAGACATAGCAAGTGTAAAAAAGTACAACAAAAAGTCACAGTGTTTTGGAGGTTCCAGGGGGAGTCACAAGGCTAAAAAATATGTGGAGCATGTTGAGACCATACAACAATATATCTCTCAAAACTATGTGAGTTTGTTGAGACCCTATGACAATATGTCCCTCAAAAATATATGGAGCTTGTTGAAAGATTATGACAATATGTCCCTCAAAATTATGTGGAGCTTGTTGAAACCCTATGATAATATGTCCCTCAAAACTATGTGGAGCTTATTGAGACCCTATGATAATATGTTCCTCAAAACTATGTGAAGCTTATTGAGACCCTATGATAATATGTCCCTCAAAACTATGTGGAGCTTACTGAGACCCTATGATAATATGTTCCTCAAAACTATGTGGAGCTTACTGAGACCCTATGATAATATGTCCCTCAAAACTATGTGGAGCTTATTGAGACCCTATGATAATATGTCCCTCAAAACTATGTGGAGCTTATTGAGACCCTATAATAATATGTCCCTCAAAACTATGTGGAGCTTATTGAGACCCTATGATAATATGTCCCTCAAAATTATGTGGAGCTTATTGAGACCCTATGATAATATGTCCTCAAAATTAAATGGAGCTTGTTGAAACCCTATGACAATATATCCCTTAAAAACTATGTGGAGCTTGATACACTCAAGATGAACATGAGCACTTCCACCAGGATATACAGGACTCTGAATGACACTATCAAGAATCGTATGATGAAAACATGATGGAAGATTATATGTGAGGGTTGATTCATGAAAGTAATTTAAGGTATAAGTGTAAATCATGAAAAACTACTCACTTCTAAATTTTGTGTAGTTTCTCTTATGTAATTCTAGGAAGTATGATTTCATGAGTCTGTTCCACAATGTAATAGCTCTCTCTCTCTCTCTCTCTCTCTCTCTCTCTCTATATATATATATATATATATATATATATATATATATATATATATATATATATATATATATATATATATATATATATATATATATATATATATATATATATGTACCAAGTGGTTAGAATTTCACATTCTGACCATGAGACTCAGGTTCAAATCTCTATGGTCAGGAGACTTCTTGATGTTATTATACTGGAGGAGTCAATCCCAGCATGCTTCACTTTTGAAAGTGTCTGAAAACCATTCCATGGGTTGACCTAAGCCTTCTGAGTGAAATTGGGTAGATGGCACCTTTGGGTGCTGTCGATAGCTTGAAGCCACAAGTCATCATGGTCAAGGGCTTGAGCATGCTGGCCTGGTTCAAATTGTTGATCACGTTAGATATCACACTCTCTCCCAGAAACTGTAACTAAGGTCTTAGTTCTCGAGTATAAACTACAGGTGGGCTCTGTGGGTGTTGAATAAACACAAATACAAGTGTCTGCAATAGGGATTGGCTAGCCATCCTAGTAGACAGGTATCCTCAAATATGAGTGGCCAGCTGTACTACTATATATATATATATATATATATATATATATATATATATATATATATATATGTATGTATGTATGTGCAGGTATGTAGAAAAAAAGGAAAGAACATGTTAGGTAAATAATCCAGAGTTCTTTAGTATTTTTTTATTTTAAAAAACAGTGCTCCATACAGAAGTAGAGCTTAAATTATAATTATTTTAAAAAAATATGATTCATATATTTAAAAAAAAATAATATATATATATATATATATATATATATATATATATATATATATATATATGTATTGGTATTTTAATCAGTATCAACAGTGTTGTAGTTTCACTCCTTTCTCTGTCAATTCAAATCTTGTGTGGATTATTGGAATCATTCCCTGTATGCCAAGGATTATGGAAAGAACTGTTACCTTAATCTAAAAATGTTCTTTTCTTTGTGATTGTTGTTGAAAATATCACCATCAATTTATTCCTTTTATTAGCTCTATTATTTAATCTATATGTTAATTCTTAAAAGTATAAGATGATAAAAGATTAAAAGTGAAGAAATAAAAGCAAATAAACAAGTTGCATCTTTATTTTTGCCATTTTTAGAAATAAATTGAAGACTGGCAAAAACTGTGTTAAAATTATAGAAATAAAAAGGTACAAAATTTAAATAGAAGCTAAAATATTAATTCATAAACATGAAAAGTCACAATGAAGTTGGAGAGCATTAATGATAAATATTATCCAAAGAAGAATTGAAAAAATAACAATTATAAGATTAATAAAATATTGTTTAACATAAAATTAACCAAAATTATAGAATACTGAAATAAAGCAAATTAAAGGAAAATTACAGAAATAAAGTGCCAACAAGAAAATATAATTAAAAATTTAAAAATGGAAATTTATTTAAATAAGGAAATTAATTACAAAAGCAATGAAATGAAAACCATGTGTTTTGAGAAAAAAAGGAGGAAACTTATTAATGTCACTCAAATAAAAAAATGTTCTCAAAAAATGACAATTAAGTGCAATAAAAATGTAGCTATGGTAAGGCAAGGATATTTTTAAAAGCATAAAATTAAGAAAATGCTATATTTTAATAAAAACAAATTCAATAAATAAAAATATAAACTATTTCACTGAATCATTCTCTAAAATGAACCAAATAAAATTTAATGTTAAATTTTGGACAAAAAACAAAAAGAAATGTGATACTGTCATGAAATACCTGATAAAAAATATTGTTAAAAATAAAATTTAAATAATCAAAAGTTTGGCAATCTGCCTGTTAGCTTTTATTGTAATGTTATCGTTGTTTGTCAAAAGTTTCTTCAAATGGTGAAACTCATACTTTTATTCTTCATTTTAAATGTTTTTGTAGAAACTAATCCAGGAATTAATCTTTAAAATACAGATAAAAAAGAAGGGTTTTAAAATGTTACCAATAGTCCCTTGACATCATAAAGTCAATAGTTGAAATGTGAAATCAATAAAAACAAAGACAAAATGAAATTAAAAACAATAATGAGGAAACATTTTATAAAAAAATACCATGAAACTAATATAAGAAGTAATGAATTATAAAGATGGAAGATAAAACCTGTTTTATGGAATTCTGGAAGGAAAAAACTTGAACAAAAAATGAAAACAAATTAATTAAAATGTTGTTGAATAAAAATTTAAACAAAATGAATTTCTAATGCAGAAAATAAAAATGTCAATTGATGCCTTCAGTCATCTTTATTGCCACAAAAGCTGACAGTTTAGGCAACAGGAATTCTTGTTTTTGGACCGAACTTGCAACATCATTATGAGCACCATTATAATCCTTGGTACAATTACTCATCACAGCTTAATCCTGGGTATGATGATAAACTACATCTGGCAGCAAAACCTCTGACGAGGAGATTGGAAATTTTGAGGAGCATGGAAGTACTTCTTAATTGCTGCTGTTCCCATGTTCTCTCTGACTCGATGTGGTGGCACTTGTTAGGATCCCAGCTATGGGTTATATAGTGAACCCTCAGACAAATACAAAATGCTATGAAAGTATAAAAATACCAGCAATACATTTTTTTTATAAAAAATACCAACAATACATGTTATTGTAGAACTACCAACATTACATTTTATAGCAAAATGACCATCAATGTATTTTATCTGTAATTGAACATATACAATGATGTTCAAAATATATCTAGTTGAAGCCATAAAATTGTGTTCAAAATATTTAAATTTTGGCATTAAACAACCCATAGAGGTGTTGATATGTCACTAAAGAAAATCAATAAGCTAATCATAGCTGCTACAATCTTCCAAATATTTAGTATACTTCTTATGAAACTCTTTACAAATAAATTCATTAACAATCCAAGCACAAGCATCATACCTGTTACATTTCTTTTCATTGCCTTCATTATAAAACAATAGCTTACATCAGTCAGTTATGTGCCATGCATGATACATGCTTAGGCGATCATGTATCTTTCGATGTGACTGATGAGGCAGATTTTTTTCCCACAGTAGGTTGCCATTTCTTTCTGCGGTAGACCAGTTGCCATCCAAGGCTATAGAACCTGGTTTGTCTTGCTATTTACCCATAGCTAGGGGGAGAAGAAGAGGATTCATACCTTTCCCAAGGTAAATGAAGGTAATGGATTTGACTGGAATTTGAACTCGGCTCTCAGATTCCTCAATCCGAGCTGCTATCCATTACTCCACCGTGCTTACATAACATTATTAATTATATCTGAACTTTTTGATAAAATATTAACATTTATAAAGACAGCTGTGACTTATCTCCTTCATGAATATTATAATCCCACAACTAGCAATCATGTTTGACAAAGCAATACATTATTTTTATCTGTATTTTTTATCCCTATACTCTTTAATCTCTGCCTAACTTATAACTGTTAATCTCTAATTTGTAAATGCCATAACTTCAGAACATAGTTGATCATGGCTCTTTACAGATTGATTTTCTTTACTATATGTGAATTGACATGATTTCATCAGTAAGATCTTGAAGTGGTTTCCCATTGCTTTCTGTATGACTTGAAATTTATAATTATCCTTGTCTTGGATTATCTTCATATTTTTTAATTGTTTCACCCCAATCATGAGAATGCCACTAGGATGCAGAGGGTTACAGAGAGTGAAAGAACATGAGAATACTTTAGTGAGTAGAAATGAGAAAAAGACCAATAAACAAACAGGATTTAGAAAGACAGAAGATGGTGATCTACATTGCATTTAAATTTTTGAAGATTGCAGATAACAGGGAGGCAAGAAATCAGAAGATGGTTCCACGGATGAGAACTGCAAGATAAAAACTATTAGTTGGTCTTTCACCCAAAACTAGAGAGCAGAGTCTAACCTGCTTTTTCAGTCATTAACTCTCACGGCATATATTGAAGCACATACACTAATGTTCCAAAGTTTAAAGACATCCCTGACTATTTTTTAAATGGGCCCCAAAAGTAGTTGTTTTGTGATTTAAATAAGAGAAAATTATTATATATGGTTAAAAAAAAGTGAGATATGATTTTTTTATTAGAAATTTTAGTATGACAAAAAGAAAAAAAGCATTTTATAATTAAATTTTGCTCTTGTCAAATTATCCTCCTTTAGTCTTGATTACTGCATCACAAATTTTTGGCATTCATTGCAAAAGTTTCTGAAAGTATAAGCTTGATAATTGATTCCATTCTTTTTTCAATAACTCTAAGAGCTCATTTTTGTTTTATTTTCACTGTTCTGTCAAGAATGCTAATTCTGGGAGTTTGGTTAAATCTTTTGAACTATAGTGTATATTGTACTGAACAATGTAATACCAGTATTATCAGTATTATAAACATTATAATTATCAGAGAAAGTTGATTTACCACATTTGCTAGGCATTAAAAACATTACTTTTAATAAAAATATCTAAAAATTCACCCTCAGCTAACAGGCTTAATATTACTTTTTATTTTACTTAATTTTTATGTTTTTAAAATAAATTTCTACATTAAATGTGGAGTATATTCTTGAGGTTGGAGTGTTCTTGATGTGAGAAAATATGGTAATTTATTTAAATAGGAAATCAAAGACAGAATATAAGGAGTAAACAATTTTTGTATAATGGCCTACTGGAAGTGTTTGCAGCAACAATAGATAAATCATCAACTGTCAAATTTGTGCTTTTGGAATTTGGCTGGGAGAATTAAATTTTAATGAAGGTGTTACATGAAAATCCTTAAAAAATTGGTTTTATTTGTTTATAAAATAAACCAGAACAAGGTGCTTATCTTAACATGCAAGAAATGTTAATTTTAATTGTTTATTAACAAGTCATTAAATAATATTTTTGATAAAAAAATACTTCTTTTTTTTCAATTTATTTACTTGTTTTTTTTTCTTTTAAAATAAAAGTTACTTTTTTCTTTTTTTCTCCACTAGGAAAAGCTAAAAATATATCATAGAACATATTTCTTTCTGTAAGGAATTTAAAAAATGTTTCTATTTGAAATAATTAATTTTAAAATGAACAATAATTATAATTTATATCTTTGATGAGATTTGCAGCTGATGAAACCTTGTGACATTTCAACTTGAGAGCAATCAAAAACAGTTATTTCATTTACAGATATTTTTTTATTTATAAAACTGTTTTGGATGTATACTTGCTGACTAAATATACCTTAAATATATATATATATAAAGGAAAAGAATTTCAGAAAAAGTAAAATTATGTCACAAATTTCACCTATAAAATGCTACAAATCTTATGTTCTAAAAAACACAAAAAAATTTTTCAAGCTTCTCTTGGTGCTAATAATCATTTATGTCTTCTACATGCCATGTCTCTTCAGAACTTTGTCAATCATGGCTCTCCACAATTTCCTGTTTCTTGTAGCTCTTAATAAATATAATCTTTTTATCTCTCCTAAACCCACTTCTGCTGTCCATTTACTCAAACTCGCTAGTTAGGATATGTATTGTTTTCCTTTATCCTTCTTGCCTTTAATCTTTCTTGTGAATATCAAATTTTCTAAGCCCTCTTTCTCATTATGATTCCTAGAAATTTCAACTATCTCTTTCTGATATTAATTATAAGTATTCTTTTTTGCTGCATTTTCTCTAAATCTTTCTTGTTGCTCACATGGTCATTTCACATGGTATTACATTTCTGTTGCTTCAAATCTCTTTTTTATCTTTGAGGAGATTGTCCAGTATTCACTTCCATATAAGATGACCGATATTACATAACAGTTCAGTACTCTTTTCTTTGCTTCTAACAATATTTTTCTGTTTCTTAATGTTTTTTATAAGACAAACTACAGAAATAATATTAAAAATCTGTATAAAATCATTCGTTATTCTTTCCTCTTATTATAAAACTTACACTCCTTCAGAAACAAATTCTAGCATATATACATATATACATTAATTTTAATTAACTGCCAAGGTATACTTATTTCATTTTCTGTTGTATTTTTCCAATTTTTGAATAAGTTGTTGTAGATTGAGATCAAAATCCTGGATGAACTTTCCAAAATTCATGTTTTGTTCAAGTACTTTCAGCAAGTTTTGAAGTTCTTTATAATGACTTCTCAGTTATTATAAAGAACTACAAAACTTTCAGGACAGCTAATGTGATTTTGATTTAAAGTGTTTTAATTGTCCTAAGTTGTCTGAATTTGTGCAATAAAACATTGTCATTATTAATTTTTGATTACTTTTACATTACATAAGTAATCTTAAGCAGTTCAATTTTTTTTAGATTAAACATTAAGAGACTTCATCTAAGATTAAAAAAAATGTAAGAAAACTAGGAAAACATTAATAATGATTATTGACTAATTTTATCTCATTTTTCTTTTGTTTTTATTCAAAATACTAGAGTTTGTTTCAGTGACATAGCTAGAGGGGAGCAGATGGGGTGTTCCACACCGGGTGGCACTCTTATGGGGGCAGCACTTTTGTGTCTGCTTTAAGCTATAAGCCTGCATCGGCTGTATTGAAATAAAAGTGGTTTCAATATCCACTGTTGAAGGATCTTTTTGATTTCAAGTAACTTAAATGATAGCATATATATTGGCCTATCTACTGACAATTGACAAATGGAATAGTTTTTGATGATGTCATTGAAATATTTATCAATAAAAAAGCAAAAAAAGTAACTTTGTAGAATGTTGTAATTTTCATTTCTGAAATAAAGATGGTCCTAATTTTTATATTTTTTTCCCTATATATTGTTTTTGCTTTTTAACGTTTACTGACAAAGTTTATTTAAAGCATACTATATTTAAGTATGTGTAAGTAACATTGTAATGGTACACAAACTAGTTTTATAACTTTATAAGAGTGAGTCACTGTAAAATATATAAATTTCTCTAGGGGCTGGGCGGCAAACTCAAGGGCTGCCCCGGGCAGCACACACTATAGCTATGCCACTGGTTTTTCTTACATTGTATGACTGTTAAAGAAACAGCATGAAATGGAAAGAAAAGATACTTCTTCTCACAAATTCTATCCTTGAGAGTCTGTCTAACAAGTAAAGCACTTTAACCAGTTGGGTCATGGAGGCTCATCAGCTAACACAGAAAATATACCTACTTGCCCTCCTGTTCATTTTCTCTATGCCATATTGTCTTTTTACACCTAGTAGTAGTTTTATATTATCCACCTTTTTAGATAAAGCATTTTCATTATAATTGTTTTCAAACTAGTTTCTCTTTGTTACATGCCTGAGGATACATAGGGTAGATAATGGTAGGTAGGTAAAAATTTGAAAATGTAAGATTGTAGTGTTCAGGAAAGCATCCTCTCAGGAGTCTTTTCCATAAAGTAGCAGCTCTTGGAAAGAAGAGGTCCAAATAGAACTTTCTTCTTATCAATGGAATATGAAAGGAGGATAGTTCTCCCCTTGGATTTATCAGAACTCCCTTTAAGCATATTCAGAATAAGTATTTTCTCTGTAATGAATTATGTTCCTTTCTAATTAGGATAACATAATTCATGATGCAGAAAATACTTAGAGGGAGTCAGATAAATATTTTGCTGTCTATAAACACATGTCAAATAGACTTTATTATATCAATTTTATAAAATCCATACTTAATCTAAGTTATATCTACCTACAACCACAACCAGTGTAACTTAAATTCTTTCACCATCACAAAAAATGTTCCCAAATAAACATGCAAGCAACCACCAAGCATGGATAAAAATGCCTACTAGATGCAAACACACACACAAACAAATACCCATTATTGGAAGGGAGTCCCACAGGTGAGAAGTGCAAGAAAAGAATCTATTAGAATAGAATTGATGGTAGCTTGCAGCTAGTTTGAAAGTAAACATTTGATATTATGTGGGAGTATTTAAAAGTTTCCACCAGTCAATGATTCAACAGGTGCATGCATGTGTAGAAGCAAGCAGAGGACATTTTGAATATTTGCTATGAGTTGCTGTGTTGAGGTACAATGATGGCCTTTAGGACATATGTTTTTTTATGGCCATTTTACCTTGTTTTGGTGTCAGGAACCCACTCCCAAAGTTTGTAAAATAATTTTTCAATTGTATTTTACATTTACCACCATCTCAGTTCAGTTATACGCCATGCATGATCCATGCTTAGGTGATCATGTATCTTTCGATAAATGACTGACAAGGCAGATTTTTCCCATAGTAGATTGCAATTTCTTCCTGCAGTAGACCAATTGCAATCCAAGGCTATAGAACTCAGTCTTTCCTGATATTTAACCATAGCTTGGGGGGAGAAGAAGAGGATTCATACCTTTCCCAAGGGTATTAGCATATAAGTGAATGCAATGGATTTGAACTCAGCTCTCCGATTCCTCAATCTGAGCTGTTATTTATTACTCCATCATGCTTCTTACCAGCATCTACCATAAACTTTAAACTTAATAACTCAACAATAAAGGGCATATTTTTATATGGACTTTTGTCCTTGATTTGGTGTGAGGAACCCGCTCCCAAAATTAGTAAAAATATTTTTGATACACCCTCTATATATATATATACATATATATATATATATATATATTTAATTAATTCATCGAGTCTTATAGAAACCTCTACAGAATGCAGGAAGCACTGGATGGCCGTTTCGTCCTATATTTGGGACTCATCAGCAGTGCGCATCCACTACCAAGTATCGAACCCTGACAGTTGGGTTGTCAAACGAACACCATACCAACTGTTCCAAATGGGCCTCGGTGACGAAGAGATTCCAAATCAGATTCAATTAAGTGCCGCTCGCTCACATATTCCGTGGTGGAACTCAACTGAGTTCTCTGTGACCATAGGACTGTGCCCCCAGAAGCCACGACTACTCTCACCAAGCCGCTACCAATTGGAGCATTAGAAGCCGGTTCAAGCGAAGATAAACACAGATATATATATATATATATATTTATATATCAATTAGGATGCATTTAAACACACATGGAAACCTACTAAACTCCATCTGAAATATACTTTCTAGAAAATACAAGTATAATAACGACATCTACATTTTAAAAAATATCTAATAATAATGGAAGCACAAACAAAATAAGGAAAAGCCAACACAGAATAACATCAACAATGAACACGGCCAAAATGTTCTGACCATGTTGGGAAAATAATAAAACATTCCCATCACTCTAGAAACATAAAAAAAATCTACACACTCGGTTAAAAATCCTTAATAATGGCTAGTGGAATAGCTGAAAGTTCTCATATATACAGAACATTTCGATACATTTTACACACTTTACGACCAAAAATGAAAACACTTAAAAGAACACAAGTAAAATTAAATAAAAAGTGTAATGGCAGTCCCTTGTGTATAAGAGGGATTGTTTCCCATATATATATATATATATATATATATATATAGGGAGAGAGAGAGAGAAAGAGAGACCTAGCTATTACATTATGGAACTGACTCATGATATAATGCTTTGCCGATCACTACAATCTTCATGTCTAGAATCAGCTATTGTCTATCCTACATATTCTCATAGTATGAACTTCTTACTCCTTCCTTGTATATCACAGAGCATATTTCTTTCTGTAAGGAATTTAAAAAATGTTTCTATTTGAAATAATTAATTTTAAAATGAACAATAATTATAATATATATTTTTGATGAGATTTACAGCTGATGAAGCCTTGTGACATTTCAACTTGAGAGCAATCAAAAACAGTTATTTCATTTACAGATATTTCATTATTTATAAACCTTTTTTGTATGTATACTTGCTGACTAAATATACCTTGTACCTTTTTCAGTAACCTTCTACCTTGAGTGACATTTGGGCCTTGTATTGGGTGATCTAAAGTATTAAAAAATGATCATGAAGGTCAAGATTGAAGTCCACTTTTAGAATTTCTGAATATACTCCAGTGAAACTGGTAGGTGGGGGGGGGGGGTAGGCAGGCTCAAGAAAATTTCTTGCAGTTTAACTTTTATAATATACTTCATGCTAAACAAATGTTTTTATTCTTGGCCTTGTTCAAAGTAAAGTCATTTAGCTAAAAAAAAATATGAATACTTTTCTTCCTATACATTTACAGATAAATATATTTTATTTATATAGGGTGTCCCTAAAATTTGGAATGCATATTTTCAAGAAATTAAATTTTGAACAACATTTTATAAAATTGGAATATTAACAAATAACATCCGCATTTTGATTTCTATCATTTTCGATGCAAAGTTTGATGCGCTTTGCAAGATTCATGTAAATGCAATAACTCCACATTCCTGTCAATTTTAGCAGATTCACCCTTTATGCGTTCAGTCAAGTGTGTTGCATCTGTGATTTTCATTGAGTACACCTTCTCCTTTAGCATAACCCAGAAAAAGAATCTAATTCTTTCTTCTTTTGACAAAACCTTGTTTAATCTTTGGAAGCAAAAAAATAGTGTTAATAAGATTTCATATATGTCCAGACTTTAAGAACACCCTGTATGAAGACTGTTTTCTTGTAGAATGATTTTAAATATATATTTTCTAAATAGTCTTTTTCAGTAATTGCATCATAAATTCAATATGAACCTCTACTGACCTGGCGATGATGTCTTGAAGTAAATGTTTTTAAGAGCTATTTTGAAGCTTTGTCTACTTTTCTCAGGTATGGAGTTTCCCAGAAGATAAATTACTTGTTTTTTGTAAAGTAATTCTTTCCTTTAGTACATTAGTGTAAATTAAACTTCGCTTTAGCTAACATGAGCCTGCTGTCAAGTAAAGTGTAATATTGAACATTATACCTTGTGGCTTCTATCCAAGTAATCTCATCACAGAGTGATAACCTTCTATGTGTCTAACTTTGTCTGTTGAATAAAAATTTAGCTTTATAACAATGTGAGAAAAATGGATATTGATTACGGGAGATGAAAAAGCAAAGAAAAACACCAAGTAATAAATAAAATATATATAAATTGAAATGAATGTATGGAAGGAGGCAAAAGTTTTTTATATAAATTTTAAAAAGCTAATACATATATATTTAAAAGTATTTATTTCATAAGAAGTTGATAGCCGAAAAAAAAAGTTATAAAAAAAAGATAAATATTTGAGATACGTTGAACAAAACTATATCTGCTGTTTTTAGAACTTTTTTTTTTTTTTTAAATGTGTATGAAATAAAAATTAACAAAACTGCTTTAAAATATATAAAGAATTTTTTTTGCAGTCTACGTCTTTCCCTCCAGAATATTTTAATAACATTATTTGAAATATTTTTCTTCAATGCATATATTTTTTTTAAAAACATATTTAATTTTTTTTCTTTAAATTCAGTTTTTTTTTAGACTAAAAGCATTTTGGTATGTTCTGTAAGGCATTAAAAACCCATAAGAATCAACAGATATTTCTATATATGTTTTTAAATGCAAAGAAACTGAGAAATAAGGTGGGGGTGGGGAATTGTGAATATTTACTTTCCAAAATATTTTTTTTTACCATTTTTATTTTTCTGAAGTACTAAATTTATTTTTTTCACAATTCCTTTGAGTCAAACATTTTAAAAGGATGATTCAATGATGTAAAATTCAGTGGCAAGGTGGGAAAAGCAGATGAATCTACATAAAAGAGAGAGAGAGAGAAAGAGTGTTACAGAAAATATACATTTTTTTAATAACGTTAATTGTTTGCATTTTCCCTTTCAATCTTGCTTACAAAACTGAAAACATTCATTTCAATAATTTTATCACTGACATTAACACACATGAATTTATGTAAAAAAGAAAAAAGAAAATGTATATTACTTCAGGGTTGATACACAGCTATTGAAAAAATACGCACCATTTTTTAACTGCATAAAATATGAAATACATTTATATAAAGAGACAATAAAATGTAATGATTTGATTATTTTTACACTAATGACCATACTTTAATAATTTTGATATAACCATTTTCTCTTGGAAATACTGATTAATATATATTTGGGTTCTAACATGAAAACTGCATCAGTAAGTGGACCCAAAAGTTATTCTCGAATTTTAACAATTTTCTTTAGGAAAAATCTTTAACAAAACTTTTCCTAGTGAATTTTTTTCAAGAGATTTCAAGTTTTAATTTGGTTGGTTGATTTTGTTTTGCAGCATTTCCACCTCTAAGGGTTATTTAGTACTGAAATATAAATATCCAGTCTATATTTCTGAGATGAGATATTATAACGCCTTTATCCACTGTGCCATGTGTCCTTGAGGACACATGGCACAGTGGATAAAGGCGTTGGTTAGATCCAGTGACAGAACCCAAAGAGTGTGAATTCAATAACCGGTTAAGGTAGTGGAGAACTTTCAGAGGGAAAATTAACAGGAGATAACTGATAATTGACATCCATCAAACATGGCATGTGGAACTAGAACAGACTACCCCAGTGAACGAAATAAAGAGTTCAGTTCGAAATTCCAACCACCTGAAGAAGGCCGGAACGTACAACAGCCGAAACATAATAAATATAGCAACAAAGATAAGGACAATAGTAGGGGAGAGGCTGGAGAATAATTTGTTAACCACCAGGGTTTGGAGATTTGGATATGCTTTTGGGCTCTATCAAGGCTGAAGAGTGAGATCTGGCCATCTCCCACCCAAATATAGCATCAGTACTCTATTTTTAGTCTGATCTAGCTCTTGTAAAGGTAAAGGCTTTCTACAGCAATAACTGTTAATCTACCCAGACATCATCATACAGATGAAAGTACATTGCCAAAATCCCATAAATAAAAACCAATATTTTAATAAAGAGATAGATATGTATGGACATTGAAAAGAGATTGTTAGATAGATCAATATATAGGTAGACACAGCGTGCGATGGATAAATTGTCTTCTAAATTATAAATCTTGAAAATAACACTGATATCTCATTTTAACAGATATATTTACCAAAATTACACAAAAGTATCTTCAAATACTAAAGAGTAAATTTATTCAATAAAATCGACATTGGTTTCAATCACAGCCTCCAGAGGATTTCAGAATCTCCTGCAACACTTCTGGATGGTCTCCTTATTTAAGTTATTTAATACTGTCATAATCCTTGCCTTCAGTTCATCTTTGGTGTTACAAGGAGTTTTGTAGTTCTCTCACTCAACTGCACCCCACACATAATAATCAAGGGAGTTGCAGTCTGGGGAGTTAGGACACCTGATGTAAGGGGTAATGTAGTCACAGAAATTGTCTGACAGCCATGACCGGGTTCTCATACTTGTGTGACATGGTGCAGAGTCCTGTTTGCAGACATAGCATTCTTTCAGCAGCCAACTTCTTCAGCCAAGTCCAGCACTACCTCTTCAAGGCACTTGATGTAGATCTCTGTGTTGGATCTGAGGCTCGCAGCAACAAATTTAGGAGTTTTTTACTTATCAAAAGGATCAGAGTGAGTTTTCCGAACTGCCATACCTTCAGAATCACCATTAAACTCATCCAACTCTGCACTGTTTTCAGATTAACACCCAAAAGCTCTGGAATGTTCATACTGGAGCTTCTGGATTGCATGCTAAGCAGTACAGCATGCTGTTTCCAAATTTCTGGCAGAGTGAATTGTGCCATGATGCTATTTTTCTCACAGACAGTGCCCAACTGACCCTACTATACTGTGCAGTCAACAAAATCAAAAACAGAAAATGCACATGTGCAAAAGTAAAAATATAAAATGTCGATAATTTATCCATTGCACACTGTAGATAGACAGATAGAATTAAATTGACTGAGATAGATAGGTAGATAGATAGATAGATAGATAGATAGATAGATAGATAGATAGATTTGCATATTTTGTTTATCTGTCTTACAAATCAGCCTCGTATAATAAAGATAAATCATTATTGTTCTAACAATATAGATAGATAGATGAGATTGATATATATATAAGGGGTGTTGAATAGTTCTTAGCTTGACCAAAAAGAATTACAAAAATATTCTGATGTTTGCTAAATCAGTTAGATTTTGTGAATTAGAGTTTTTTGCACACTTTTTTTCTGGACAATCTTCTCATAGATGTAGAAGATATGAAAAGCAAGAGAGATGTGGTTGTACCAAGAAATGCTAAGAATATCATAGATAGAACATGTGGGAAAAAAGGAAGTCTTAAGGGGAATAGGAACTGCAAGGAAACTTATGCTTACAATCAGAAAGAAACTGCCAAAATTTCTGGAATACACAATGAGGAAAGAGAGCCTGGGGAATTTAATACACACAAAATATAGTGAAGGGAAGAGAAACAGATGGACCTACTTTGTTTTTACTCATTTCACCCCCAAGCAAGGTAATAATGCCACTAAGATGCAAGGGTTTACTGGGAGTGGAAGAGAACAGGAAGTCTTTAGTTAGGAGAATGGACAATAAAAGAATAGAAGACAGAAGATTGCAATTAAAGATGCATTTAAATTTTTGAAGATTGTAGGTGGCAAGGAAGCAAGAAATCAGAAGAGATTCCACAGAGTGAGAAGTGTGAGAAAAGAAACTATTAGAATAGAACTTATGGTTATATCTTGCGATTTTAACAGTAAAACAGTGAGACCTAATAGCCAATCTAGTAGCATGCTTAAATTCATGCATTCAAAGTACCAAGGTGGAGAGATCATTAGAACAAATATCATGAAAATATTTATAGAAAAGACAGAAGGAAACCATATCATGGCAAGTCGAGATACCAGGTCAAGACTGATAACATTGCAGACCCTTCCTATTTTTTGATAGAATCTCGAGATAAATAACCGCTGAACCAGACCAGATATGGTATCAATGTTCCATGCATGAATGAGAGGTAGATTTATAAATATGCAAGATGGAGAAAAATAGTCTATCACAACACTGTGAACCAAATTTCTTAGCAGCAGACCAAGCAATTTATTCAATATAATTGCACCACTTCATGTCAGTAGATAACATAAAACAAAGAAGGTGCTTGTGTGAATGGATGGCAGAACAGGGGCAAAGAGTGGTGGTAAAGGGTTAAAAGTTACACAGAGCAACAAAACAGAGGAAGTTGTGGAGAACCATGATCACCAACATCCTGAAAGAACTTGGTACATAAAAGAAGAAACATTTGATTTTTTTTTTTAAATTATTACAATATTTCTTTTTCAAAAGTGTTTAAATAATTTCCAGTTAATAAGAATTAATTAGCCATGTTAACATTTGGAGGGTGCTTTTTTGTTAAGCATACAGCATTTTTTCTGGAATGAATTCAATCCTTAGTGAGTTGGTACAATACAATTTCCTTATTCATACTTTCTTTTTTTCTGGCCTTGTATCACAACGTTTCGGCCATTGTATGCTCCGACCTTCTTCAGGTGGTTGGAATGTCGAATTGAATCCTTTATTTCACTCGCTGGGGTATTTCCATGTGCCATGTCTAATGGATGTCAGTTATCAGTTATCTCCTGTTAATTTCCCTCTCCAAGTTCTCCACTGCCTTAACCAGGTATCGAACTCACACTCTTTGGGTTCTCTCATTGGATCTAACTAAAGCCTTTATCCACTGTACCATATGTCCTTCTGCCATACTAAAATAAAATTAGTAAAAGTCAAGGTGGACAGATGTTCCTCTCTTGAAAGATTAGTGCTACACAATCTTCCTAATTCTATTTCTCTCATCTTGTGATGTATAAAACTAAGTTTCATAAATATCAATGCAGGTTGACCTTCCTCATTTTGTAGTTTGTTGCAATGAACTTTTCCTGCATATATTTTTCTTGCCTTGTGCCATACATAACTAAGTTTAGTAAATATGAATGCAGGAAAATCTTCCCCACGGTTTGGTGTGACATAATCTTCTTACATCTGTCTATATTTCTGAGACGAGGTATTGTAACTATTTACACTATTTACATTATTTGGATTGTTGCCCTCATTTTTATTGATATATTCATGACATTTTGGCTGTTGTACACTACAGACTTCTTCAAATGATATTCATGTCCCAGTGGAAAAAAAAACATTGGTAAGTGATCCAAAATGTGACTTCACCCAAAGTGTTGTGAGTTCAAGACAGCAGAGGGAATAAAATCTTGGAGAGTTGCGTTACTAAGAGGAATTAACTGAAATCTGAATGTACATCGTGGTATAACAGATATCAGCTTGGAATGAGATTTTGTTCAAATTCCAGTCGTGTTTGTTACACTCACTTATGTGTAAATACCCTTGGGAAAGGCATGAACCCATCTCTTCTCCCTCCAGCCAGTGGCTGGATAGCAGGACAGACTGGGTTCCACAGCTTTGGTTGGCAACCAGTCTACGACAGAAAGAATTGGCAACCTACTACAGGAAAATTTTCAAATGCTCTCCTCCAACATGTCTTGAGCCAGCATGGAAGAGTAGGCTCATAAAGTTAATATGAGAATGATATCTCATGTTTATGTATGGTCTGCAACATGTGAGGTAAACATTTTTAAGAAGAGATACCCAAAAGCATGGCATGTGGAATCTACCCCTGTGGACTGAATAAAGAGTTTGCTTCAAAATTCCAACATATATCACCTGAAGAAGGCTGGAATGTACAATGGCTGAAATGTTGTGAATATGGCAATAAATATGAGGAAAACAGTCTAAACAATGTAAATAGTGTAAATACCATCTTCCTACCAATATTATTCTCACTTTGTGCAATACAAAATTAGGATTTGGGAGAAATAACAAAAAGACAAAACTTATTAACCCCTTCCTCGACATAGCTATGTATATACATTTTACCAAAAGTGTCTTTTTGCAGGCACTGAGGAATAAACATATTCAAAACATAATTTTCAAAAACCAGCTACAGACATGTTTATACGTCGATCTTGATTCTTTTTATGCCCTTCTAAGCTTGAAATGAGTTCAACTCATACATCGAGTAGATGTGTTAGCCACTGCTTGGGTACTTCAAGGTGCCTCAGTTTCTTATTTACTATATTAAAAACAAATAAAAAAATTGTCTGAAAATGAAACATTTTTCCCCAAATAATTGGTAGGGAAGAGGTTAAAAGCTACAAGGGGCAGGAAGATGTGGATGGCCATGATTAGCTATGTCCTGAAGGGACACAGCACATAAAAGAAGAAGAAATATCAGCTACTGGACTCAAAGTGTAATTGGTTTTTACTATTTTTTTTTTAACTTTTGGTGCATTGCTTGACACACTTTCCTAAATAAGCATTTCATAAATATTTCCACCCCACAATGTTTCTTTCTCTTCCTCTCATCGTTAGTTGCCTCTATTTTTCTATTGAATATCCATCATTAATTGGTTATTTATGTAATTAGGAGGCAAATTAAACTGGGGATAATTCAATAAGCAAAAGAAAGGGCAGTTTATCAGATGTGAACCATAAGCTGAATAGTTTTTATTGACCAAAGAGACTAGCAAAATCAATGAATGTTTGATGATTTTAATTTTCTATTGATCAGGCTGGATGTTTATTTCATTTAAATAAAAAAAGGAAATAATAAGTGCTAACAATAATAAAAAAAAAAAACCAGAAAAGTATTTGATAAAATAAAATAAAACAAAGTGAATTTTTATAAAATAAAAATATAAAAGTGCCTTTAAAAATAGATTGGACTTGGAATGGGTGGGTTATATTGGTGGTATGACGGAGAAACAAGAGGTGCTGGTGTTGACTGATGGGGGACAGAGGTAAATATTGCAGGCATGGAAGGAAGAGGATGCTGATTAGAGAAGTAGGTAGACAGATCTGAGACAGAGGTAGTGAAAGTTGATTTAGTGAATGTTTAGCGTATGCATAAATAAGTGTAAATAGCAAATTTAGAGTATATATTGATTGCAATTCTTGTCAGAGCAGTAGTAGGTGATGGCTGGGGAGATAAATTAACCCAGTGGACCCAAAAACTACTTTGAAGTGCAAATTAAGCAAGCTAATTAATTACTTAATTAAATAAGTAATTGGTATTCACTGAGTGTATTGAAAATTTAGTTAACCTACTAAAATCTATCTCCAGTGGATCTTTCTTGGTAACAGTTTGAATCAACTGAAGTGTCCTAACTCTCTTGGCTTCAGATGATATTCAGAATGATATCATAATTTCAATGTCATTATGAATTGATTATTAAACACCTACAATAACACTCATCAGATGTGAATGAGGAGAAAATATGACTATATATAATATACTTTTTATTAAACATCAAATATCTATTAATATATATAATATATCTTTTAAGTGTCAAATGTCTATAAATATATAATATACCTTTTATTAAGTGTCAAATGTCTATTAATATATATATAATATACCTTTTATTAAGTGTCAAATGTCTATTAATTGTCAACTTCATATTAGGAAATTCCATAGCAAATATGGGACTGTATCCTCAAGGATGAAAAAGGCACTCAAGGCGACGGAGATGTGGTTCTACAGAAGGATGCTGAGGATATTCTGGACTGAGCATGTGAAGAACGATAGGGTTTTAGAGAGGATGCAAACAAGGAGGAAGCTTACGCTTAACATAAGGAAAAGGAAGATGAAATTTCTGGGACACTTGATGAGAAAGGAGGGCCTGGAGAATTTGATACTCACAGGATGAATAGAAGGAAAAAGAGACAGGGGAACGCAGTGCATGACATACATAGCAGGCTTGGGCATGTGGATGGCGGAGAGTGGTCTGTGGGTGTTGGCAGAAAAACAAAACCTGTTGAGAGCCACAAAGGATAGGGGGAAGTGGGGAGCCATAATCACCTACGTCCTGAAAGGACACAGCACATAAAAAAAAAAAAATAGGGAAATGATCAGATAATTTCTGCTTATAATTATTAGTAGTATTGCTTATAAGTATCTATCTATCTATCTATCTATCTATCTATCTATCTATCTATCTATCTATGGGCTTGGAATAAACGTTTACATTATTTTTCAGTAAGTAGCATTTTAACGTAATTTTGCTTTACATGTGAATGAAATTTATGATTTTCATAAATATTCTGAAAGGTCTTTATACAATTTGTCTGTGGGGTAGGAATCTATTTCTTTATTTATCAGTCTATTCATAATAATTTATCTTTCTATATCATATTTATCTATCTATCTATCTATCTATCTATCTATCTATCTATCTATCTCTTGCTCTCTCTCTATATACAGGGTGCGATGGATAAATTGTCGTCTAAATTACACAAATATGAAAATAACACTGACATTTCATTTTAACAGATATATTTACCAAAATTACACAAAAATATCTTGAAATACTAAAGTGTAAATTTATTCAATAAAATTGCCATTGGCGTCAACGATAGCCTCCAGACAACTTTAGAATCTCCTGAAACTCTTATGGATCATCTCTTTGTTTAAGTTGGTGAATGCTGCCATAATCCTTGCCATCTGTTCATTTTTGGTGTTACAAGGAGTTTTGTTGGTCTCTTGCTCAACTGTGCCTCACACACAATAATCAAGGGGGTTGCAATCTGGCGAGTAAGGGGTGATGTGGTCGCAGAAATTTTCTAACAGCCATGGCTGAGTTCTCCTGCTTATATGGCATGGTGCAGAGTCCTGTTACCAGACATAATGTTCTTTCAGCAGCCACCCTCCTAGCCCAGGGCAGCACTACCTCCTCAAGGCATTTGCTGTAGCCCTCCATGTTGCATCTGAGGTTCTCAGCAACAAATTCAGGAGTTCTTTTCCTATCAAAATGATCAGAGTGAGTTTTCCGAACTGCCATACCTTCATAATCACCATAAGACTCATCCAACTCTTTCCAAATCCTCTGCACTCTCAGATTGACACACAAGCAATCTGAAATGTTGGTACTGAAGTTCCCAGCATGAATGCTAAGTACTACTGCATGCTGTTGCCAAATTTCTGACTCAGGGAATTGCGTCACGGTGCTCTTTTTCTCACAGACACTGCCCAACTGAACCTACTATATTGTGTTGTCATCAAACTCGAAAACAAACAATGTGCATCCACAAAATTTAAAATATAAAATGCCAAGATATTTATTTACCCATCACACCCTATATATATATATATATATATATATATATATATATATATATATATATATATTACTATGTTTCTAAACTGGTCAGCAGTATTTAGTGTTCAATTCCAAAATTAAATCTTAACAACTGGGTGGCAGTTTCATCCTCAGGCATTGTTTGGGAATGAAACTGCCACCCAGTAGTTAAGGTTTAATTTTGGAATTAAACTTAAATACTGCTGACCAGTTTTGAAACATAGTAATCTGTGTCATGATGGAATCATATTTAAAAAAAAAATAATAATTATAATCTAGGCTCTACTTATATATTGAGTACTGTTTTTTAAAAATAAAAACAAAAATACTAAAGAATTTTCGATCATCAATCTAACAGTTCTTTAATATTATATCAACACACACACACACACATATGTATCATTCTCTTTCTATATATCTATCTCACTTTGTTTATATCTGTCTATCCCTCAATCTATCTATCAACTGTGTGTTACAGGGGTTAGTTTTCTTTCAGACCAATTTCCAAGTGTCATGAGTTTAATCCTTACTGCATGTTTCACTGCTGTGTTTCCATTTAGCAATGTTCATTGGTGTAGTGATGTTTGCTCCTTAAACAGATGTCCCATAATTATGGCTTTGTAACAAACTACTCTATGACCCTACCTGCACATCAAAGATATACAGGTAGTGCAGTGGATATCAGTGTAGATAGAAGAGTTGGAAGAAGAGATGGATTCGTGCCTGTGAGGAAAATGCCCAGCATTTACTGCCATATACTGATATTACATAGCATGTATTGCCATATACTGATATTACATAGCATTTCAGCAAATTTTTCTTGTAAATTTTTCTGTTTCTCAGCATTATTAAATATATGTGCAAGACAATCTTGTCAATCACAATGTTAATGTAGGCACTGATGTTAAGGTAGGCAGCGATGTTAAGGTAGGCAGCGATGTTAAGGGAGGCATCGATGTTATAGTAGGCACTGATGTTATGGTAGGCACTGATGTTAAGGTAGGCACCGATGTTATGGTAGGCACCAATGTTATGGTAGGCACCGATGTTATGTTAGACACTGATGTTATGGTAGGCACCAATGTTAATGTAGTTACTGATGTTATGGTAGGCACCGATGTTATGGTAGGTGCCAGTAGATTGTTTTCAAGAGATTAATATTCTTAGATACCTAGCGATAAAAAGCCTTTATTTATGTAATGAAGAAATCTCATACCTGGAATTGAATTAACCAGCAGAAAACTAGTTTCCTTTACTGAGATAATTTAGGTGCAAGGAGTACCTAACAAGCTCACTTGTAGGGGCTTTTAGTACAAATTTCTAAATATGAATGTCTTTAAAATTATATATACAAGATGGGGGCAAAATCTTAGAAAACAAAGCGTAAAAAGGCTTAATTTCAAATGATATATGAAATATTTTTCTTTACAAGTTTCAAAAATGTCATCAGCGTTCTTAGTTTTGTTTAGAAAATTGGACTTTATATTTGACCTATTGATTTTGTTACTTTAATGTTTCAACCAATCAACTTCACAGCCTTCTTCAGATGTATAATTTGTAAAAGAGAAAATATTGCCTTTTTAGGAAGATGGCTGAAATGTCCAGCAAGATATGAAAAAAATTGGTTACTTGTAAAATTGTAATTGGTAAATTGATAAACATCTTTTATCACATTTCAATTACTGTACCTTCTGGTAAATTAAAAATTCAGTTCCAATGATCATCTGATCAATAGACCTAGCAGAGATATTAGTAACATATGGATCTCACCAATTATGAAAGATTAGATTTCAGACTCAATAAAAGATAATTTGATATGCTAGAAGTTGTGAATTCATTTCTTGTCCAAGGAATGGACATTGGATCAGTAAAAACAAACAAAAAATAAGAATAGATAGGTTTGTCTATCATCTAGGTCATACTCCCCCCTGGTGTTTTGAACAGGAGTAGATATTTATACCTTGTTTCCTGTTTGGATTAGCTTCCCAGTTCCTTCTAAAGTCTACATCAACACTATACTTCTAAAATCTCTGCATGAACTTTGACATTTTATTTACTAATTATAATTTTTTTCTCCTGAATAGAAGTAGATAAGTTCACCTATTGACTAGTTCACACACCTCCTTGGTCTTTTGAGCAGAGGTTTATCCCTTGTTTCCTGTTTATGATTAAGTTTCTAACACCTTTCATTCTCTTTCACTCCCAGTAGTCTATTGTGTCTTAGTGGCATTATTGCCTTTATCAGGGTAAATTGATTTAAAAAAAAAAAGAAGTAAAGTGACAGTGTCCTTATGAAGGACACTGAACATACAAATATAGGAATAAGACTTTATTTCCCAATGGATTGAATATTCATTTAACACTCCCAGAAGGTTACTGAAGATGACAGACACCTAAGGAAGAAAAGAATGGCTCATTGTGATAAAAAATAAATATGAGGAAAGTGGAGTGAATGAATCAACACTTCATTTCAGAAATTCAAGCCAAAATACAAACAAACATTGATAAAGCAGAAAGTGGCTTATATAAGCAGAAATAATAGACATATCAGTATTGTTATCAAGGCAAAGACAATCATGTCTGAGGTGAGAAGGTTCGTGGTAGTAATACTGTGGAGGGTACAGATGGCTAGGATGGTTATCTTGGTGGTAGGGATAATTCTGTATAGTTTGAGAGTTCTGGTCATATAAATGGTAATGATGATATTGAAATATGGTGGTGGTTTGGCATGACGGTACTGGTAATGGGTAGTTGCGTTTGGTTAGTTTTTTTCTCTTTTCTTTAGAGTGGGATGTTCATTCAAAAGATTAAAAACTTAATAATGCATGACAGTTCTTCTTTTGTGGAGGGAGTAAGGAAACATGGGTTTCAGTTTTGTTGTTTACATCAACATATTCATCAGAACCCAAAAGTCTGATGTGAATTCTTTATTCTGGCTTTCAGAACATATTTCACAGAATCGAGTACTGGCAATGCTATGTCAGATCTTCTCATTTTTTTTTTTGAAGGTTTTTATTTTTTATTTTCTCTCTCATTCCACACACATACATACATACACACATATATTATTAATATATATATATATATATATATATTATTACTATAAATATTATTTTTAATGGGTACACATTGAAGCTAGCAGATATTGATTTGTAAAAGTCCCAATGAGAAAAACAATTTTCCTTTGACAGTTAATTCTAATTTTGTCCTGTCAGTCTGGGACCATGGCTGAAATGGTAGAGGCAAACTTTAGTTTAAGAAAGTGTTTCCATCAGGTAAAAAAGGGGTGCAGGTTCAAGTATTGTCAGAGGCATAATTTTTCTTTAATAGGACTTCTCAATATAAGCTGGTTGTCATTAATTTCACTGTTTAATAAAATAAAAACAAGAATAACAACTTAAAGACCATATAAATAACATTTATGGTAATTAGAAATAATGTTCAATAAAAAATTCTTTCAAATATATATATATATATATATATATATATAATTAATTGATTTAAAATATGTTTTTTTTTATTTACACAGTTTCAACCATGTTTCAAAAATAGAAGCTAAAAACCCCGAATTTAATTTTTGCAATTAAATTAAAAGCATTAGTTCTATTTCATCTTCAAGCGAATTTTTCTTGAAGATGAAACAGAACTAATGCTTTTAATTTAATTGCAAAATTAAATTCGGGGTTTTTAGCTTCTATTTTGAAACATGGTTGGAACTGTGTAGCGAAAAAAAACATATTTTAAATCAATTAATTTATAATATTAATGCTCTGTAAATTTACATTGAGCACTATTTTGTAAAAATAAAAATATCTATAAGAACACCGGATTTTATATCTTACTGTTCTTTATTTTATTTATATACATATATATATATATATATATAAGTGAAGTCAACAACCAGAGGCAACCATCTGTTTCATGCTAAACGCATTCATCAGGCCATGTGTGTATTGTTTATGATTGACTATTTATAAATAGTCAATCAAAAACACAATGCATATGGCCTGACAATTGCATTTAGCTTGAAACAGACTGCCACCTTTGGGTGTTGACTTGAATGTTCACTTTTATATTTACATACACTCTATCCCTGATATTGAGCACTTTGATTTATAAACATAGAATACCTTAAAACTATATTTTATCATGTGTGTCTACATATATATATTTAGGCAGCAAATTCTCTTTTAGGCATGTTTGATTGAATACATTACAAACATTATGTCTGCTTATTTTTATCATAAGCTTTTCATATTTATTAATATTTTAATTTAATTGTAATATACAGAAAAATATTCATGAATATAAAAGAATTATGATAAAAATAAGCAGGCATAATGTTTGTTTGGTTTGTTTTGCTTTATGGCATATCAACCTCAGTAAGTTATTTAATGCTGACAAGATTTTTATTGCCAATATTATTTTTTTCCAAAAATGTATTTCTGGAAATATTTTTTCTTCAAAAATGTATAGCTGATAATATTTTTTTTTCAAAAATGTATTGCTGGTAATATTTTTTTTTTTTAATGTATTGCTGGTAATATTTTTTTTTCAAAAATGTGTTGTTGGTAATAATTTTCACAAAAATATATTGCTGGTATTAAAACCTATTTTTACACTTTCATAGTGTTTTGATTCCAGTTTGGGAGTCAACTATTTGCCCATAGCTCGGACCCTAACAAGTGCTACCAGCCCAGGTCAGGGTGGACGTGGGAACACCAGCAATTAAGAGGTGGTTTCACGTTCCTTAAAACTTTCTGATCAGAGGTTTGCTGTTGGATGTAGTTTATCATCTTACCTAGGATGGCATAATGTTTGTAATTTATTCAGTCAGACATATATATATATATATATATATATATATGTATATTTCAAAGGATTAATGAATTTATTTTTAATCCTACATTTTTACTTCAAATGTTATTGCCGTGGACACTTCATATTTGAAATAGAAGACCCTGGGTAGTCTGGGGAGTAGGTTTGATCTCTGCAAGGAAATACATTTACTGTACTAGATGTTCTAGAATGGTAAGGTTGATAGATGAAATACACACAGTTTAATAAGTGAAAACAGCATGCATATTTCAAATACAAAGGCTTTGCTATAATATATTATATATAGAAGTATAGAGTTGAATTTGAATTTAGAAGAAATTGAAAACTCAATCCTAAAGCAAGAATAAGGGATACGTCTCGACTTCTGTTGAATAGATTGAGGAAGAATGTGAACAGTGATATAAGTGAACTTATTGAAAAGAAAAAAATAATTAGTAAATGAAAAATAATATAGTAAATAAAAAATAATTAGTAAATAAAATTTTAGAATTCATACAGATAGATTAAAAGTATAGTGTTGAAGTAGACTTTAGAAGGAACTGGAAATCTAGTCTTAAACAGGAAACATTTTCTTTGGGACTACTCCAAGTGTTCCAATAATGATGTCACTTCCATGTTGGTTCTCTTTCTCTTTTGGTTTTTCTTCAGTTATTTGCCTGATATCTTTCTTTTGAGCTTCAGTTTTCTTTAGACTCAATTTTATTCTTTTTAGAATAATTAATTTTAATAATAATTAATTTTAGAATAATAGAAAAATTATACTTAGAATCCAAAGGAGAATCTGCAATGCTATTGGTCCTGACCTGGCATCGTGGCTTCAGTCACTTTTGGGATAGTTGTTTTGATAAGCTTTCCTCTTTGGTACCTAAATTTTATGAATTTAAGCACAATACTAGATTGGCAGCAAAGTCGCATCATTTTACATTTGAAATGGCTGCTAGATGTAACCATAAATTCTATGCTAACAGTTTCTTCCCCCACACTTCACGCTTATGGAACTGTCTTTCAGCTTATTGCTTTCCAATCAACTTTGATCTTCAAAAATTTAAGTTCAATGTCAATTGTTATCTTCTATCTTAATTCTTGTTCTTTTATTACTCTCTCTTCATAATGTTTTTTTTTTCATATTCTCTAAAACTCAGTAACCCCTTGCATCTTAGTGTTTTTATTGCCTTGCTTGGGGTGAAATGATTAAAAAAAGAAGAAATCTTGTTATCTCTTTCTCATGTATAAAAAAAGTTATGTGTCATGCATGATACATGCTTAGGTGATCATGTATCTTTCGATACATGACTGACAAGGCAGATTTTTCCAGTTGCCATCCAAGGCTATAGAACCTGATCTGTCCTGCTGTTTACCCATAGCTGGAGGGTGGGGAGATGACGATTCATACCTTTCCCAAGGGTATTAGCATATAAGTGAATGTAATGGATTTGATTGGAATTCGAACTCAGCTCTTTGATTCCTCAATCCGAACTGCTATCCATTACTCCACCATACCTTACTTAAAATGCTTGCAATAAATAAATCTAATTCTACTTATAACATTAATTATTTGAAATAAATATATATTTGCATGATCCCATCAAAGGGATTTGTTGATCTTAACTAGGGAGAAATTTTGCAACTATTTGAAAAAACAAAAATAAATAAACAAACCATCAAAAATGCTTTCCAAATGAAGGGAGAACAAAAACCTTTTTATTACTTTTTCTTTCATTGCCAATTCCATGTTAGCTTGAGTTGGCTGTTTTCCTGTTAGTTAAATCAAAGACTAGGGAATTCTATCCCTGGGGTGCATTTACTTGTTTGATTGGTTTTATGACTGTTGGCTTTTGAAGTTCTTTGGCAATAAACAAATTGTACCAAATACAGGATAGCAACTAGCTTTTTACAAGGTACAAACAGATATTTAAGGTATTATGGAGAAAATGTTTTACTGGCTTAAATTTACTTCTGGTGAATTGCATTTTGGGTAACTAAAAGACTATCACAGTTGAGTTAATGTTTACACAAACCCTATTTACATATGACAGAGTTTAATGACAGAATGAGTAAAAGCTTCTTTTTTTTTTTGTGGTAAAATTATTTCATTCATAATGTCCGAAGTTCTAGTTTTAATAAATGAATTATATAGCTCATTAATTTCATTATTCAAGAACACAACCTATTTTTGATGATGATATTATTGTTGTTGTTAGTAGTTTTTGTACTCATTGAGTTTTACATCAATAGTAATTGATGGTTTTTACTGAAAATCTACTGACAGCAAGTCTCCTCAATACCCTAATCCTTTTCTAGGTTTCCAACTGATTTTTTGTAATGCTATCATCTCAATGTCCAAGAAGACTTACACATCTTTTGTAGATTATGCAAAAGCATTTGATAAGGTATGACACAAAACATATTTGAACTGTTAGGTAAGCATAACTTCTCTGAGAAAGATATCAGGATAATCCACAAATTTTACAGGTAAAAAAACTGCACAAAATTAGAATAAGTGATGTTATATACTGCATATGGTTGCAGCAGTAACTAATGCAAAACAACAATGTATTGCCTGTGAGGCAAAAAAAGGGGAGACAAGATATGTTAAAATAAAATTACCTGTATTACCAATGTATACATTGGATTAAGGTTGAATGTCTCTTGAAGGTAATTGAGGTGACACATGTGGATAAAAGCACCTGAACCTGAAGATTCGAAGAGTTGATTGTGTACTAGCCTCACATTGAAGCTTGCTCCAGGTTGATTGATCAAGAGACCACTGCGAACTACATGTGAACTTCCTTAAGTGTCACCAAGTGCGTCCTTTTAATCAGTCTGGGTGGATACATGAGTCAGCATTTTTTGTTATATTTTTGCTTTAGCCAAAGTATTTGTGAGTAGCCTCAATGTTAAAATCTTATTTTATTTTTGGGGTATATGTTTTGTAAGCCAGATGCGATTTTCCGGACAGCTGCACTGAAAGTGAACAATTTGTTTTTAATTTTGCTTTCATAGCATTTTCAACTATCTAACAGATTTTGATGTAGAATGAATCTGAAAAAAGTCTAATACAAAGCAGAGCATAACAGGAGTAAGACAAGGATACATTTTTTCACTAAATTTACATAATCTGAACTAGATCTACTAGGTTTTACTATTAATGACTATAATCTTAACAGCATAACAGATACAGATGACCCTGTTGATTGACTGATTTATTTCTATAGCTTATCAACCCTTTGCTGGTTTTTTAAAGCCCCAAAATATTTTTTTTACTGTAAGAATTTTTTTGAGGTAATAATGATTTAGAGATACAAGTCTTACTAATTAATCCATTGCTGGGGAGAGAAGAGGTGTATTTGCATGTAAGCGAATGAAATTGGAACTCGGCTCTCCAATTAAAAATTCTGAGCCTTTATCCATTGCACCTGCAGATTCAAGCTTACAGAAACTAGTATTTCCAAGCAGTCACCCATCTAGGTACTTACCAGGCTCGATGTTGCTTAACTTCAGCAATCATACAGGAACCAGTATTTCAACATGATATGGCCATAAGCTTGATATTGTGTTGATACCAGATACAGAAGGAAAATAGAAAGACCTCCAAGACAAAGGAAGAGAAGAAAGTGAGATGAAAGAACTAACCATTAACTATAGGATGATGGAATGTATGGTCCGAGGTAAAAGTAATAGTGAAATGTATACCTTCAAATTGGAGTCATCAGAATCAAGCAGATATTGAAATTTAGCTCTCTTATCATGGCCATTCCTTGAGGTTCAAGATGATGGTCTTGTTAAGTTTGCCTCAATCAATTTGATTTGTGGACTCTGATATGGCTAATGAAACTGATTTTTACTTAAAAGGTCCTTCAAGATATTGGATTAGGCCATAGTGGTTGTTGTCTGTCTTTTTGACATCTTTTTTCTCTAGTGTGGCTGATTGTTTGGATTCAAAGATTGTTGTTCCTTCCCTGACAATGGATCTCTAGAGATTACTCTCAGTTTCAAGCAGTTGATGTTGATGTTCATCATGTTTTGTGTTAGAATGTCCTTGAAACTCTTCTTCTGACCTCCTCTTTTCCGATTTCTCTTCTTTAAGTTGGGAATAAAATATTTGCTTTGGCAGGCTGGGATCATCCATTTCCACCAAATTTCCACTCCATTGAAGTTGATTTTTAATGACTGTGGCTCTAATGCTAGTCATTTTAGCATGTTCCAGTACACTGACATTAGTTCTTCTGTTTTCCCAAATGATGTTCAAGAGACTCTGAAGAAAATGTAAAGTTTTTCAAAGAATTTCAGATATCGTTAATAAGTAGTTCAGATCTCAGAGCCATACAGGAGATTTGGGAGCATTACTTGTCTTGTAATTTTGGTGTCTGTTCTGATGTCTTGATCTTGAAAAATCTATTTCAAAAGAAACCAAAATCTGTTCCTACACATTTCAGATGGTGTTGTATCTTGAAGGTCAGTGGTAGAAGACAGATGGCTACCAATATAACAAAAGTAATCCATATTCTCTAAGACTGTTTTGTAAAGTTGGATCTTTGGATCTGTCCAGACTGTTTCAGTTGGTGATGGATGATAGATGATTTTTGTCTTGTTTAGTTTACCCCAAGTTTAGTGTGAGCATTGTTGAAGGCATGCAATATTTGATGCAGATGAGCAACAAGGAAGTTCTAAAGCAAACAAAAACTACAAAGACACTATAAAATCAGAAGGAGACAGTTAAAATCTCTGGGATGTATTATGAGAAAGGATGGTTTGGAAAATTTAATATTCATAGGATATATGAAAAAAAGGAGCAAACAATGAGCAACTTAATGAGTTTGTATATAGATGGTCAAGTCATCTATCAATACTAGAAAGAGCAATAACAGTTACCAGACTTGAGAAATTTATTTTCTTGTAAAAAAATGAATAAATTTCAACAGAAAGTTGTACTAACTGCATGGTTAATGAATGCTGAATGAAAGAAGGAAATGTCTAATATTATGATTACCATTGACTACAATTAATATTCTTTCTATTTTATCTACCTTAGCCTTAGTTCTTATGGAGTTGTTTTCGGCCATTTTGATTTCTCTCTTCAGATATCCTCTTTACAATCAAGTTTATGCCATATCTAATTGCATTTGTTTCTCAGTTAGAATCCTTTTTTTACATCATTGGACTCTTGTTCTGGAGCTTTTTTATCCTCTATTTCAAACATTATTAATACAGTGGAACCTCAGTTCACAAATATAATTCATTCCTGAAGGCCATTCGTAATCTGAAATGTTCATAAAGCAAAACTATTTTTACAGTAGGAATCAATCTAGAGAAAAAAAAGTCAGATTATAATAAAATTGGAAAAGATAAAACATGATACAACACACGAATGTATACAACATGATGATCGACTCAGAAATGATTCCATTCAGATTAACTCGGTTGTTCAAGAACCAAAATTTTGTTCGATAACCGATGCATTTTCATCTCAAATTTTCAGTTTGAAACTGATTTGTTCAACATGTGAGATGTTTGAGAACTGAGCTTACTCTGTATTATTTTTCCTTTTGATTAATTCATATTTTCAGGCCTCACAAAAGCATAATATTCGATTGTTTGTAGCTAAATACTGGCTGTGACAAGTATGAATTGGTTCAAAATATACACTGTCACATATTTAGATTGAAATTTATATATTAAAAACATAATCATTGTTCTTTTGCTTTTATGCACTTTGCCTCTTCAGGGCATGGATGATCACAGCTCCTCACAGCTTCCTATTCTTTCTAGCTATAAGCAATATTTATCTCCTTATGATTAATCCTATTCGCTGTTCTGTAATCCATTTACAGAATCTCATTCAGTAAAGTTATTCAGTGTTTTTCTCTGCCTCTCTTGCCTTCAATATGTACTGTGGGTTTCAAATTCTCTAAAGTCCATTATATGTTCCATAAATTTCAGTGGTTTATTTCTGATTGTACCATATATGCTGGTGTACAAGGTGACTGGGTGTAGAAGATGACTCCCAAATTTTCAAGTTAAAATGTAGGTTTCAGGCTGTATTTACTGTATAAACATCCCCACCAAATCATATTTTAAAATGTATTGTATTGAATTTATTAAATAAATTCAGTAAGTGTAACTTTCTTTTACCTCAAATATTAATGTAAAAATGGTGGGGAGATACTGTCAATTAACAATTACAATCTACAATACTTCATGAGTGGGTGCTGTGTTTTCAGTAGGCTATTAAGGTAGCCAAAATGCCTTTTCCCTGCTAACCATCCACCACTCATTCCACTGTTCTTGAATGTGACCTTTAAATGTCTTGTTGAGAAACACATCTAGTTGTGTTTTTGTTCAATATCATTGAATAAAGGAGGCAAGATATTGTCAACTACCACAATCTTCACTTTCTGTTACCCCTACCATAATAATGTAAACTTGTTTCAATAGAAAATATTTTTGTCAATATTTACAAAGGCAGGGGTTAAAAATCTCCCATGCTAACAAGTGACCATAAACTACAGGATTTAAGGTTCACATTTTATACCTGGTGTATAAGACTCTCCTGGCACTTTTTTAAAGATTAAATGATCGCCTTGTGGATCAACATAAGCGGTAATTGTAAATTTCCTTGTAGTACCTATTTTTCTTAAAACTTTCTCATTGCTCACATCTTCTGTCAATAATATTCTCAACATTAATAAGTAGAACAATATCTCATTTAATTAATGCCTTTTCTTTATCAATAAGGAGATTGTTCAGTATTTACTGTGATACAGTAGATTTGATATTATATAGTGGTTCAGCACTATTTTCTTTGTTTCCAATAATATTTTCCTTTCTTAATACTTTGCTTATTTTCTGGATGGCATCTTTCAGCATTCCTATGTGTTTCAGTTTTTTGTGTCATATTTTTTTTTATTATGAATTACTACATTAATTAGATAGTTAAATTTACCTGCATGATTTTGATGTCCTCAATCCATAGCTCACAGTTTGGGCTGTCATTTTTGCTGACAACCATGCATTCTGTTTTCTTACAGTTAATCATAGTTAGCAATGACAAAATCTCAGTTTGAAACTCTTTCTTTTACCCTTTGTTATCTGGACTTTTTTTTTACTTTTAAGAACATCCTTTCATTTAAGCTCATACACCTTTTTCTTCATGATTGAACCCAAGTCATTTGCATATTCCCCAATGAAACAATTTCGCATGTGTTTTACCTGCTTTTATACTTCCTCTGAAGCAGTTTGCTACATTTACAGTTTTTCTATATTTTGTTAGTCTTTGTCAATATTTAATACTGATGCATTTATTCTGGGTTGCAATGTAATTGTGTCTCTCTTTTTAGATATTTTCGATGTAACTATGTCCGGAACATTTCATCTTTGATATTCTCCACTTGTCTTCAGAATTCTCCATGGGGATGTTTTCTTCTCATTTTCCTTTTCTTAAGTTTCTATGGATGTGGTGGGGGGGGGTGCATAATGGTTAAGAGTAGGAAGGGTGATTTACTCTAGTCTTTCAAGTGGGGAGGTATTGTCTACTTTGATAATCTTGATTGTTATCTGATTCTGACTGCCAGTTTCTTTTATAGATGAGAAATATGCAATTATCTAAGTTACTAACCAGGCTACACAGTTATATATCAGGTTTGGCACAAGGTCACAGCAATGAGGAATCATGTGAGGAGTGATTTTTTAAAATTCTTTTATGTGTCATTTTACTTCAGAACATGGTAGATCATAGCTTGCCATAAAAGGCAAGAGAAAATGTGTTGTGGCCTGTTAGGGACCAAAAAGAAAGACACAGAAGATGAAGGTAGGTTGAACAAGTGTATTGAAATAACAGATATATATAAAGTAAGAGTGTTATTAGTCAGCAGATAGAAGTGTCCATCCGAACAGTCAGGTTACACTGCATCTCGGCTGCCCACACAGGAAGTGTCACAGGTTAGTATTTATGAAAGGAGGAAGAGCTTGTTCTACTGTAGGTAGGTCACCATAACAAAATGGAAAGGTAGAGTCTACATGCAGTAGATAGTCTGATGAATTGCTGCCAATTGGCTCTTCTTCTTCTTCTTCTTCTTCTTCTTCTTCTTCTTCTTCTTCTTCTTCTTCTTCCATATGTCATGTCCATTCAGGATATAGACAATCATGATTCTCTACAATTTCTTGTCCTCAGCAAATTAAATTTCATTTTTCTTACTTCTTGAGATGCATAAAAATTACAGCAGAATCAAAGGCAGACATCAAGTTTTGTAATGCTACACTGCCTTATCTAATTTTACTTTGACTCACATAAGGCATTTAATATTTGTTTATGATAATTTTGAACTTTATTATGCCTCACAACAAACAGCCACTCTGATGTTTGAACAAAATGATATTTTCTTGTCAGACATGGTGGATATCACATAGAAAGCAATTTCTTGACACTGACATTACAAAACCAACAACAAATATCAATCATGATGCCACAGATTGCTGATTCAACATTGAAATCAATGATAATACTTGTAATAATGTCAAAAAAAATTAAACCATTTCATATTAACTCTTTTTTAGGATGGTCACTCAGTTATGTGCCATGCATGATACATGCTTAGGCGATCATGTATCTTTCGATACAAAACAGACAAAGCAGATTTTTTCCCACAGTAAGTTGCCATTTCTTTCTGCTGTAGACCAGTTTCCATCTAATTCCATAGAACCCAGTCTGTCCTGCTATTTACCCATAGCTGGTGGGAGAAGAAGAGGATTCATACCTTTCCCAAGGTTATTAGCATATAATGGATTCAGCTGGAATTCAAACTCGTCTCTCCAATTCCTCAATCCAAGCCACTATCCATTACTCCACTGTGTCTTCACTTCCAGTGGAGTAATGGATAGCAGCTCGGATTGAGGAATTGGAGAGCAAAGTTCAAATTTCAGTCAAATCTATTACATTCACATCCTCTTTTTCTCCCTCCAGCCATGGGTAAATAGCAAGACAGACCGGGTTCTATAGCCTTGGATGGCAACTGGTCTACCACTGAAAGAAATGGCAAATGTAATGAAGCAAATCTGGTTTTAGCGTATGATGTTCTACATATCGTACCTTCACAGATACAAAAAGTTAACACATTGGTAATGGTAATATTAGCTGTTTCCTTATAAGGAAACATTTGGCATTCATTGACTGAGCAGCCAGTGTTACTTGAGTTATGCTTTTCTTCACTCCCTGGACATTGGTATAGGATCAAAGTGTTGTATCTGTTCTTCTAATCTGTAATGATAATGGTAATATTAACCATTTAATTAAAAAGAAACCTTTGACATTAATTGACAGAATGATCAGTTTTACTTTCAGTTGAAATTTACAAAATCTTTTTCTTAAAACAATTTTTTCAGGAAAATAAGTTTCTCAAGTCAAGTATCTCTTAAGGCTCTTTCCACTGATGGAGGCTTTCTTCCTAACCTTTAGTTTGAAGTAGTACAGAATGTCAACATTTTCATTATTTCTAAAATAAAAAGTGCTATCCATTTTAGCTATTGCTGTTGTTGAAAGTCCTCAAGTGATGTGGTTTCTGTTATTTGGTACAGTTCTTTGTGATTCTGTAGCAACCAATTCATGAGATTCAAAGAAGTATGTTTCTCTCTAAAGCCTACAGACTTCATTCACTCAAAGCTATTTAACTGATATGAAATATTCCCTAAGCAATGAAAAGTGAAATAAGAACAGTCCATCCTCATGGATTTAATAAAGGGTTTGGTCTGAAATTCCTAGAAAGTATCCAAGCATGGAGATAGATAACTGAAGTTGGCTGGAGTGTACAATAGACAAATCATTGTAAATATAATGCTTGTCTAGAGCTATGATGGTAGTGTTATGTGTTCATGTAAGTTTATGTGAGTTGTAATCATAGTAATAAAGGGTTAATAGTGATGAGGTTACTGAAACTGATAAATTCTAGTCAGGCAAGGATGGTAATATTAGCTGTTTCCTTAAAAGGAAACATTTGGCATTCATTGACTGAGTAGCCAGTGTTACTTGAGTTATGCTTTTCTTCACTCCCTGGACATTGGTATAGGATCAAAGTGTTGTATCTGTTCTTCTAATCTGTAATGAAAAGTGAAATAAAAACAGTCCATCCTCATGGATTGAATAAAGGGTTTGGTTTGAAATTCCAAGAAAGTATCCAAGCATGGAGAGAGATAACTGAAGTTGGCTGGTGGATCTGACTCTGCAATCCATGTCTCTTCAGGAGGTTTGTTTTTATACAAAATATTCTCCCAAGAACGAGGAGCCACTATAGGCGGGCTACTTAATGAGATTGCTGTAAAAGGAGAAAGTAAGTGCAGACCACGAGGATATATAAAATAGATAATAGTTGATCCTAGACTTAAGATTTTAGTGATCGGTGAAGCATTCACTTGGTAGTACATTGTACAATGTAGCAGTTCTCTGGAATGTACTGAGTAGAACTTACTTCCTACCAATGGAATACTGTTTTAACATAGGAAAAGGTTACTGAATAAGAATAACCAAAACAAAGGTTGGAAATGAACATATTTATAACAGGAACAACATACAAGATTAGCCAGCGATGTGTAGTAAGTAATCAACTGCTAGCGGTGAGCTAGAAGTGAATCAAGATGAATTGCAAGTGAATCCAAATGACTGTCACATACAGTATATTCTACTGTATTTATACAGACTGGGAAATACCTATTATGGTCCATAGGTACAGTATAACAAATACAAAAGGGAATGAAGATGATTTGAATGTGCATATGGCATGCCAGATCCTATGTAATTATGCCTCTCAACACTATCCTGTCTTTCATTACCATAAGTTATTCTTGCTCCTTTCAAACCCTGTTTATCTTTACGTAATTGTTTTATCCATGACCAGGATTCATTATTGATTACCACAATCTTAACAATATCAGATATGCCTATAGTAATAGTCAATAAGAAGTGTTCTCCCAAACTGGTTCCTGTTCTCTCTAAGCTGTATAATAAATGCCTCACAGCCTCATGTATTCCTGCCTGCTGGAAGTTATCATCTGTTATTCCAGTTTTTAAGAACACTCGTAAGCCATCCGACTCTTCCAAATATCAGCTGATTAGTCTTCTGCCTCTTTTTGGGAAACTGAATTGGTTCATCATCTCTCATCACAGGGTCTTTTCTCAGACAAGCAAAATGGCTTTCGTTTCTCCAAGTCAACTCTTAATGTATGCGGAAAGAGTTTATCATGCTCTAAATAAAAATGGTGAAACCTGGGTTGTTGCATTGGACATCTCAAAAGCATTTGACAGGATCTGGCATTCAGGTCTTCTCCACAAGCTGAAAAGTTACATTGTCTCCAGACACTTTTTTGAATTGGTCCAGTTTTTCCTATAAACTCATGAAACAGGAGTTATCCTAAATGGCCACTCATCTAGATCCTTTCTTACTAATGTAGGTGTACCTCAGGGTTCTATCTTTGGTCCTATTCTACTTTCTAATTTTCATTAATGACCTTGAGGATATCAGCTCTCAAAGTGGTATCTATGTTGACAATACAACAATTTACTCCTGGCTCAGTAGTAAGGTTTATCAATCTGACAAGGTCAAAATGGCAGCTGATGTCCAAAATCACCTCAAGTTTGTAATTAACTGAGTAAAAGATGACTTATTAATTTTACCGCCTCCAAAACTAAACCTCACCTCGTTAATCATCTGAGAAACTTCTCACTGCCTTCCATCAGCATGGCTGATGCTATCCTCCAGGAAAATGACTCACTGAGCCTTCTCTGGCTCACATTCTCTGCTGATATGAAGTGGAAAGACTATATTGAATCCATTGCTAGGTCAGCCACTAAGAAAGTTTGTTCACTATATAGAATGAGATAATTTTTCTCTCAAGAATCTATCTTACATATCTATGTCTCCATGCCTTCCAGCCAACTTTAATCTGTAAAAATTTAAAAGCAGTGTCAATCACTATCTACCTGATACTGTCTTCTCTTTCTGCTAATCATTAATGTTTTTGTTCCTAATTCTTCCACACCCTGTAACCCCTTGTGTTTTAGTGGAATTACTGCTTTGCTTAAGGTGATTCTGATTATAAAAAGAGAGTGTTGATAGCATTCACAAAAAGGAAACTACAAGAACTCTTACAGAACGTAGTAAAAGAAAGTGAGAAGAAAGGACTAAACATCAGTTACAAGAAGATAGAATGCATGGTTGTTAGCAAAAAGATGAGCTCCGTATGCAAATTACAAATTGGTGATACCAAAATCAAGCAAGTACAACAATTTAGATATCTGGGAAGTGTTTTAACAGGGGATGGAGAGTGGACACCACAATCTGCATGCACATTTGGATAGTGAAAGATGCCTTCTAAAAGCTAAGCAAAGTATTAAGAAACATGAAAAGTTCATTAGAAACAAAGAAAAAAGTACTGGACTGTTATGTAATGGCAAAGAATGCTGGACAATCTACTCCAAATTGAAGAAGGGACTTGAAGCAAGAGAAAATTGGTGCTACAGAAAGATTCTGAGAATACTATAGACTCAACATGTGAGCAATAATGAAGTTTTAGAAAAAAAATGAAAACCAAAAGGACATGTATATTTAGAATCAGAAAGAGATAGCTGAAATTTCTGGGCATATAATGAGGAAAGAGGATTGAAAAGTTTAACAATAAGAGTCAAAATATGCAGAAGAAAACCACACATAACCTACTTAACAAGCTTATGTAAATGGATGGCAGAACAGGGATTAGGAGAGATAACAAAATGGCAAAATTTACTAAGAACTACTGTTGTATTTTATTGTTCTACATGTGATAAGTAGGCAAATTCCGCCTCTGTTTACTATACACGTTATATCTGTTCTACTTTACATATGCAAATAGGTACAATCATATTTACCAATCCACTACACCCCCTGAGGTTTAATGTCTTTGGTTGATGGTCATGATCACCAGAATCATGAAAATCTGGCACACAGAAGAAAAAAATTTAATTTCTGATTTTCACATCCCCAATGCACAATTCATATTTTGATCTGTCCTTTTTGCTAACCATTATGCATTGCTTTTCTTATATTTAATAGTTAACCCTGTATTCTTGCTTTTATAGACTACTTTAATAGTTATGTCAGTTATCTTTCAGAATCTGCTATCAGCACACTGCATAGTGTATGTTTTTTATAATTATGACCACCAATGATAAATCCTAAATCTTAGAATCATGTTGCTACATAGGTTAAATAAATTCAATGAGAAAACATCCTCATAACAGTTCTCTATGTATTTGTATAAAACAGCACAAGAGAAAATGTAGTCTATATTTTTCTGTTTACAGATTATAATGAAACCAACAAATGGGCAACTTGTCAATTATTTTTTGGCACACAAATTAATATTGAATAATTAAATATATAATTTAATGAACAAATTTACTTGTGACTCAAACAAAGGAATCCCCACCAATGCAACTCTCACTGCCTGGCTTCCGCAAACACCCAATCTATAGAAAAATAAAATATTAAGAATTGAACAAGTATTGAATTAAGCAAACAAAATTATATGGTATACAAATGAACTTGAGAGCTAAAATTTTTTGCATAAATTACATTTCTCATCTTTTTTCCCATTACTTGACAACATGTATTGTTTCCAGTGCATTTATTATGGCAACAAAACCTTGAGATTTTGATATTTTTTTGTTGTAAAACTAACAAATTTCAGTTTTATATTGCTAGCCCTTTTTAGAATTAGCAGTTTTAGGAATTCCTTACAGGAATTTAAGAGTAAAGGATCGTCTTTTTTATTTCCTGAAATATATTTTCCATAATAAAATTGATGTCACGTCTTTGTTACCCAGAGGCCAATCATACTGTGATTATCATTTTTCAAAGCAATTTATGATTGATAGACATATGCATATATATATATATATATATATATATATATATATATATATATATATATATGTATGTATGTATGTATATATATATATATATATATATATGTATGTATATATATATATATATGTATATATATATATATATATATATATATATATATATATATATATAAGAGAAAGTTTAATTACAAGGTAGATACAAAGGGAACAGTTTCCTCTTAGGTAGGGTTAAGGTTAATTACAAAGAGATGACAGTTCTTACAGATAATGAATATATGTGTAGATTACAGATAAGAAAAATGTACCAAATTGATATTTATTGTTTTACTTAATTTATTTTAGTTTTTTTATTGCACTATTTGAGTGTTCACACCAATAGTTAGTGGTGGCTTACACTGGAGATTAAGTGACAGCAAATCTTCTCAATACTCCAGAACCCTCCTCAGTATTCTCATTATTATTTGAACCCATTGATTTTTCATACCAGTTGTAACTGTAGGCTTACATTGGCAATTAAGGGACAACAAGTTTGCTCAATACTCCCAACACCCTCCTCAGAATTCTTCATTATTATTATTTGGACTCTTTGATTTTTCATACTAGTTGTAACTGTTGGCTTATGTTGGTGTTTAAATAACAGCAAGCTATCTCTATACACCAGCACCCTCCTCAGTATATTGCTACTTTTATAAATCTGGTATCACTATGGTCTCTGTCAGTCTTATCAACGTGTAGTGTAATTAGGAGGAAAAAACTGGTCTGTCTTCATCGTTTGTAACACTTCTCATTCTTACATTCTAACAGATAAGTTTGAAAGGTCATATATGTATATATATATACATACACTTATATACATACATGCATTTATGTATAAATATGCCTATATATATGAACATGCCCCCCTTGCACACACAGAGATAACATGTATATATATATAGATATGATTACTCTTTTCTCTTCCTGCTCATTATTAATGTTTCTATTTCTAATTCTTCCACACCCAGGAAACCCTAGTGTCTTAGTGGCTTTACTGTCTTGCAAAGAGTGAAAACGATTAGATAAAGTAAAATATTTATATATATATATATATATATATATATATATATATATATATATATATATATATGACCATCCAGCGCTTTCTGCATTCTGGTAATGGTTATTCTGGGCTTGATGAATTACTATATATGATTATTCTAAATACCCCACAAATTTCTTCTTTATATATATATATATATATATATATATATATATATATATATATATATATAGAGAGAGAGAGAGAGAGAGACAGAGAGAGAGAGAAAGAGAGTAAAGGTAATAAATTTGTTGGTGTATATTCCAAGTGGACCTGAGTAATATAAAATATTAAAACTGATCCACAAAAAGAGCTCAATGTAATTATTATAGAGCAAATAATTAATACACAATAAAATCCTAAATCACTTCATATGCAGAATCAGCTTATTTCAACTGACGAAATTCATCAGTCTTATTCAATATCGGTATAGACTGAGTTCATATTGGAATTAGAAATTTAACTGTGACAGCTACAAAAAAAAAAAAAAAAAACGGTAAGAAACTAATACAGAATTTATTCATTTCAATGTTTCAGTCAGATGAAAGGCATAAGACAGTGGTCAGGGGAGGGTAGAAGGTATTAGTCTTAAAGGAAAGAGGTTTTAGAAAATTAAACCCAGATATTAACTTTATGACATTAAATTGTGGTTATATGAAGAATAAAATGTTAATTTGAAACTAAGAGAGAAATAAAAAGAGTGTTTAAATCCTTATCTCACTTACACCATTTTTATCTATATATTTTAAGGTTAACTGTATTTTTAAGTATGACTTTATATTTTTAAATATAACTTCTTTTTACCTTTAACTTATCTTTAAAGTTAAATTTTTTTTATTGTATTTATTTATTTATTTCATTATATTTTTATTTTTAAACGTATAAGATAAAATAAATTATACATTTAAAAATAAAAAATATGATGAAATAAATAAAATAAAAAAAATTTCAAAAGTTTCAGGCCACTCCTGGTAATTTTTTAAAATGATTGAAAAATTAGTTATTCTGTTCTTTAAATAAGAGAAAATTATTATATATGGTTAAAATAAGTGAGAGATGAATTTTATAAGATATTTTATTATTACAAAGAGAAAAAAATTATTTTATGATTAAATTTTGCTCTTGTCAAAATATCCTCCTTTAGTCTTGATTACTGCAGCATAAATTTTTGGCATTCATTGCAAAAGTTTCTCAAAGTATAAATTTGATAATTGATTGCATTCTTTTTTCAATGACTCTAAGAACTCTTTTTAATTTTTTTTCAAACTTCTGTCAAGTTCATCCCACTTTAATTCTGGAGTTTGCTTAAAACTTTTAAACTGTAGTGAATATATATGCAAGTTTTGTTCCAAACAACTGACAAGGTTGTATAAAAGAGGGATTTCTTCCCAAATACACAATTATTATATATATATAATACATTTGGTACAGTTGGTATGTTGTTCGCTTGACAACCCAACTGTCAGGGTTTCGATACTTGGTGGTGGATGCGCACTGCTGATGAGTCCCAATTATAGGACGAAACAGCTGTCCAGTGCTTCCTCTATTTCCTGTTGAGGTTTCTATCAGACTCAATGAATCAATTAAATATAATTATCAAATCCTCCTACTTATTATTATCTGTCTTTATCTTCGCTTTTGAACCGCTTCTAATGCTCCAGTCGGGCGCGGCTTGGTGAGAGTAGTCGGGGCTCCCGGGGCACAGTCCTACGGGTTACAGAGAACTCAGTAGAGTTCCGCCACGGAATATGTGAGCGCAGAGCGCTTAGTTGAGTCTGATTTGGAATCTCTTCGTTACGAGGCCCATTTGGTACAGTTGGTATGTTGTTCGCTTGACAACCCAACTGTCAGGGTTTCGATACTTGGTGGTGGATGCGCACTGCTGATGAGTCCCAATATATATATATATATATACATGCATGTATTGATATTGTATGGGTGTATATGTAAATTTTTATATAGATGCAAACCAGGCAAAAGGTTAGATAAATTTTTGCAGTTTACATAGACATGAAAATGACAAGAAGCTTCAGATACTGGAACAAAAAACAAATAATTTGACACAAACCTTTAGCTCCATCTGGTATCCTTTCTTGTTGCTATGCACTCTGCTCACCTATTTTTTGTTGTTCTATGATATTCTGCTAAAAAATTTCATTTACACAATTTTACATGCAAAACTTGAGTCAACACATGGTATGTTTTTTCCAGTACTTCCCACTGTTGCCACATGTTGGGGGTCATCTCTTTTTTTGTTAAAAAGGGTTTATTTAGTTGAATAAAAAGTATTGTGTGGTGATTATAAAAAAAAAAAGACTCCATACGGAGTCAGGCTGAAAACCTGGGTGTTGTGGTGTCCTCCCTCTAAAGAGTCTATGTTGGACTCTTCTGACTACTATAAGATTAGTAGGAGAGAAGGCCTTGGAGGAATAGTCGAACAGATCAAACGCTGAGTCAACCGACACACACACTCACTAGTCGTGTAATATTCTACTGTTGTACTTACTGTTTAATATATGATATATCTGCAACACTTGTTTTGTTATTTCTTTAACCACTTACTTGGTCCTAACATAAAGCATCATCAGAAAATTAAATGTGGAGGGGAAAAGAAAATTCAGGTATTTTTGTTTTTGTGTTGTTTGCTTTTCATTAGTTACATAGACCTCACAAACAACACAAAAGTAAAAATACCAGAATTTTCTTTAATACTCCATATTTCATTTTCTGATGAAGTTTATATAGAAGCAAAACATGTTAAATTTATAAATGTTTCCTATTTTGAATCTGACTGAATGATAGGATAAGGAACAAATAGGAAATGTTTATGAATTTAGCATGTTTCGGTTTTATTAAAGCTTCATCAGAAAATGAAATAGGCAGTAGAAAAGAAAATGAAAATACCAAAATTTTTTTTTTCTCTATATTTCATTATCTGATGAAGCTTTAATAAAGGAAAACATGTTAAATTTATAAACGTTTCTTATTGGTTTCCCATACTAGTGTAATGATTATACTTATGTATATGCATATGTGTGGGTGTCTATGTAAATGCTGATATAGCTGCACAACAGGCAAGTGTTACTTAAATGTTTGCAGTTTTAGCTAGTCATGAAAATGACAAGGAGCTTCAGACACTGGAAAAAAAAAAAAAAACAGATTTCTTACATACGTTGATTTTTTAATATTTTTCTTCATACTTTTTCTTAACTTGTGAGGAGCTTGCTTTAATAATATTTTATCATCCATTCTTTATCTTTGTTATTTTGGGGAGAAAGTTTTACAAATTTTCTTGATTTTTCTTTTATTGTATTTTTTCCGTCTCTGCTTCAAAGACCTCTCACTTTTGTTAGAATTTTCGACAGGTGATGTTTTGTGCCAAAAGGAATGAAAACAGTCTTAAATAAAAAATCAGACAAGATTTCCATGTGATAAAATCTTTCTTTTTTTTTTTTTCTTTCTCTCTGTTTTTGATACATCATGATATGAAAACCCAACTGAAAAAAAAAATAGTTAGAAATAGAAAGAAGTGAAGGAACGGACATGGTAGTAAGAAAAGTGTAAATTTAGAAAAGCTTAGAGAAAAAAAAAATGAAAAAAGAGTGAAAATAAAAAGTCATAGTCATAATAAAAGAAAGAAATTAAATGAAAACTCATAATTAAAAGAATTAAAAGAGTGTGGGAGAATTTTTTTTAAGTATAACAGTGAGAAAGAAAGACTAAAACAAGAAAATATAGAAATAAGGGATAATAAATAATGCTGATTTTCAAAGCTAGCAGGCAGACAGACATACAGTCACCACTCAACTCTACCTTTAAAAGATTGATTTATTCCCATCTGGACTTAATGCTGATTTTCAAGGGAACAGACAAGCACAAGCACTCACCACTTGAATAATTTGCATTCAAGACAGACAGGTGGGTAGATCCTTCCCACTTGTAGAATTTGCTTACTTCTTACAAACCTTGATTTCTTGTATCTGACGTTAATGGTGATTTTTAAAGGAAACAGAGATTTCAAAGGCCTGATTCTCACCACTTTTAAGATCTGTTTTTGGAGTAAACAGACAGGTTGGTCCTCCAAACTTTTGCTTACCTCCATCTCCCTAACCATGATTTCATCATCTGGCCATAATGTTGATTTTCAAGGCAGATATACAATCCCAAGTGCAAAACCTCCCTGTTTGTAACATTTGCTTTCAAGACAGATAAGCAGATAGACACCCCCCACTTACAGGATTTTTATTTTATCTCCTTAAACCAAGCTTAAACATTTTGAAAGTCTTTTAACAAAGGTGGGAAAATGTGACACTGAAATCCAAATCCATATTGTATTAGTGAAAAATGCATTCCAAAAGCCAAACAAGGTACAAAGAAACAGGAAAATTTCATTGGAAAGAAAGAAAAAAACTACCAAATTGCTATGTGATACCAATCCTCTTGTATGGCAGTGAATACTGGAAAATCTTCCCATAGATGAATAGGAAACTGGAGGTAAAAGAAATGTAAAGAGGAAACTAGAGGCAACAGAAATGCAAAAGGATACTGAGAATTCCATAGATGGAGTTAGTAAACAATGAGGAAGTTTTAAAAAATAGTAACAAAAAGAACACTTATAATAAAAATCAAGGTAACAGGAAACCACTCCACTATGAACCCCAAGAACATTCATGACTCTCAACAATATTATTATAAAAGATAACAGTGTGGAGGGAGTTAAGCATACTTGAATTAACTTCTCACCTTGTTAGGAGGGAGATGCAAAAGCATTTATTAAAATATATCACTAAGAATTGTTGGAACTGCTAGGTAGCCATGGCATATTTGGGAAAGATATTATAATAATCCAGAACATATACAGCAGCAAACCATCTGCAGACTAATATAGAAAATGAGTGCAGTAAATACACAAAAATAGAAAGTAGCATAAGGCAAGGATACACCTTCTCACCAGACCTATTCAACCTTTCCTGTGAAGCTATACTGAAAAAATTAAAAGTTGTAACATAATTCATTATCGGTGGCCACAAGCTTAACAGTATAAGATATGTAGATGATAGCAGATACAGAAAAGAAGCTATAGCAACTCTTTGAGAATGTAGTAAAGGAAACCAGAAAGAAACAAGTTGTAAGAAGATAGAATGTATAGTTATCAGTAAAAGGAGCAGGCAAAGATACAAATTATAAATTGGTGTTACCAAAATCAAGCAAGTACAAAAATTTAAATATCTAGGAAGTTTTTTAATAGAGGACAAAAAATGTGATACTAAAATCTGAAGTAGCATTGGGATAGCAACAGATAACTTTCAAAAGTTAAGCACAGTTTAGAGACTGGAAAATTTTGATATAAACAAAGAAAAGCATATGAGACTGTTAGGCAATATCAGTCTTCCTATATGGCAGTGAATACTAGACAATCTACTCACAGATGACGAAGAGACTTGAAGCAACAAAAATCTGGTTCTACAGAAGGAGGCTGAGAATATTATGGACCGAACAATGACAAAGTTTTAGAGAAAATGGAAAAACAAAAAGGATACCTAAAAGATAGTTGAAATTTCTAGGATACATAATGAGGAAAGAGGGCTTGGAAAATCTGGGTCCCACAAGATATATTGAAGGAAGAAGGACAGGATAAAGCAAGCCTAATGAGCTTGTGTAAATGGTTGTAGGCTCAGGCAAAAATTCCCCATAGACCTTTATAATAATTAGGTTGGGTAGCTGTCTATCACCCTAGATGAAACTCTGACCTTTGGCATAGCCTCATCGTGGTTCCTCTCTGCCTGGAAGTGGAGAGGTCAATAAGCAAAGCCAGGCAGCAGACCACCTGACTCCTTTGACCTGTAATATACTCTGCATATAAGCAGAATTCTCCAGAACATTAATGGTGGGGAGATGGATCATACCACATTGTCCCCTGCCTTATTCTTACAGAGGGAAGATGTCCCTGAATCAAACAGAAATCCTTTGCTGCCTTCAAGGCCGTGGCGTATTGCCAGGGGCATGATGGGATTCTTTCTCTTTCTTGCTAGAAATGATATTTAATCCTGTTGCATTCCTCAATTCTTCTACGAGTGGCTTGCTCATCCTCCAAAGTATTGGTAGTCGGATGGGCTCTCTTTTGTGTAACCCGTTTGTCACAACTTAAGGGACTAGAGCTCAAGTGTTCCTTGTAATCTTCATAAGGAGACCATGTTTCTGTTTCTTTATAGCCGGTTGAAGTGTTCTGAGGACAGTCCTTTCCTTGTTTAAGTTTGTGGGTCTTCATTCATCCCCTGCTGGAGCCAAGTCCCTTAGTGAGACTGTCTTCCCGTTCATCAGGGTAATGGACATGCATATACTGAGGGGTTAGAGTCTAGAAGCTCCACTTGATCTACAAGTGGTTCGTTCTTATTCAGTCGCATGTGTCTTTTTAGTAATATCACACTCAGTTTTGAGAGCCAACATGGTAGGGATGCTCCAGTCAAACATCTAGGAAATGGGAGGAATTGTTCATGAGGTGTTGTATTAGTGGCAGTGGCATCATTCTAATTGCATGTCGGGTCTCTGGGAGTAGTTGTTCCCAATTCTCTAGAGCCACCCCTTTATCAGCAGTTGCTAGTTGAACAGTTTTCCAAATTATTCCATTATACCTCTCACACTGGCCATTACCTTGAGGGTTATCAGGGGTAGGTCTACTTATGGTCATTCTTTGCTCTTGTATAAACCACCATGTGTTCAAACATAAATCAAGCCTCTGTCCAAATAAATATACACAAGTAGCCAGAAAACAGCAAGAAATGAGCAAAGTGCTTGTATGACCATTGTAGCAGATACATCGATGCAGGGTATTGTGAAAGAAAACTGCAAATATTCATCAGTTATTGTCAGCATATGTTTTTTTTTACGAAAGTGATCCTTTAAATTCAAAAGCAATTCTTTCGTAGGGTTGTGTGGCTTTTATGACCTTGCTGGTGTTACAATGGTAAAACCTAGGTTTATTTTTAGCACAAGTTTTACACAATTTGGTAATTTCTTTCACATCCTCTACTGAGTAGAGTAGATTTTTGATTTTTGTCATGTGAACAATGAGTGTAACAGCTGATGCCTGGGTGACATAACTCTATGTGTAGTTTCTTTAACTTTTTCTTTGCAAGCAGCTGAGCTACATACATGAAAGATGGTGTCCACAGTTGCGTTTTCTTTACCAGGATGGTATGTTTTGTCAAACAAGTAACACAAAAGTTCCATTCTTCACCTGGCTATATTCTCATTTATAATTTTTCTTGTTGTTTTCAGGTTGAACGGTCTGATTTTTGGTGTGTAATTAGTTTAAACTGTCACCCGATCAAATAATGCCTCCATTTTCCCAGCGATTCGACAATAGCATAAGTTTCTTTCTCTGATTCTTATTTAGACTGGGTTCTGAAGAAAAAGGACATGGACCTCTACGACTGTCTTAAAGAGTTGGCTATGTTACATTCAGAGGCATCTGACTCTACTAACAGTGTATGACTGGACGTAATAATGACGGCATTCGCTGTGCCCCTCTTTAAATCATTAAATGCTTTCTCTGCCATGGGAGATAATGGGAAGTTTGATACTGTTGTTAGAGCGTTGATTTTGTCTAAAAAGGATAAAATCCAATGTGCATAGTGTGTGAACATTCCTAATGCACGGCACAGAGCAGGTAAATCTTTTTGGAACCAGTAATCTTCTGGATCGGGTTTTATGTACCCAAGTAATTAGAAATTTTTATGTCTAAAATAATATGTCTTGGGTAAGCATAAGCTTGAACTTTTAAATAGCTGCCATGAATAATTTCAGATTTTTGTTATGTTCTGCGCAATTATTCCTGTAAATAGTTACATATTTGATGTAAGCATAGGTGCCTTGCAGGTTCTCTTTTGACATTATCTTATCTATCACTCTTTGAAAAATTGCTACCCTTTTAGTCACACCAAACAGTATTCTGTAAAGTTGATAGAGTTTGCAACTAGCCTCAAAGGCCATATAGGGTTTATTACCTGGCCTTATAGCTACATGATGGTAGGCACTTTTAAGGTCCAGAGTACTTAATAGGCTGTTTTGGGCTATTTTCTCTATGATGTCATCTATTCTTAGCAGAGGGCAAGCATCCAGCAAAGTAAACCAGTTTATTATTTGGGAATAGTCACTTACCATTCACGTTTATCTGTTCTCAGAGGAGACTACGAGAGATTTTGCTCTCTATGGTGAATGGCTGGGTTTGATTATTCCTTCCTTCAACATACGAGTAACTTCGGTTTAGATAAATAATTTATTCTACTGTGTTTTACCTAGATTTAGTAGCTACCAGTTTACAATCTGGTGTTAAATTGTTGAAGAGAGCTGAGTACAGCATTTTCATAGATTCTAGGCCACAGACCTTAAAGGGTGGCTTAGAGCCTCTGACAGGTTGTTCTACTAATAATGTCGGTGTAAGAAGTTGTGCCCTAATATTAGGTCACTGCATATATATTTCATTAGTAGACATCTTACTCCTTGGTATAGAGTACCCTTTACTTGTAGAGCAACTAAACAATATCCAAGTAATTGTCTGGAAAGAGATGCGCTAGACATCACCACTTTGTTTAGGCACGGGTAAATTTCCACAAATTTAGTTTCAAAATGCTTATGTTCAGAAAGTTTTCTGTGCTTCCTGTGTCAGTCAGTGCTCTTAGTGGATGTTCATTAGCAGCGATTTGTATAATTGTAGTTGATAAACAGCCAAGTATATCCAGTGATATCAAACAAGTTGTCATTTTGCTCCACTTGTACTTACTTTGACAAACTTTAGCCCAACATCCATGTTTTCCGCATGTATAGTATTTGTCCCTTCTAGCAGGGCATAATGACCCTGGAGAAAAAATGTGTGCTTATTTAAGGCTGATATTTTCAGAGAGTCTAGCATTTTATACGATTAGGAGGCCAAAATAGGTGGAAAGGTCTCTCATATTACTGCAACTGTATTGTCATTTTTATCATTTTGTTCTGCTAAATCTAGTACTCTTGCCTGGTTATAGGCCTGTTGTAATGTTCAGGGGCTGTTTTTGAATATTCTTTGTCAGTTATCCATGGACTGTAGCCCATTTATGAAGCCATCTTGGATCAATTCAGCTCAATATTGTTCCGCTAATGCTGAAGAAAATGAACAGTCCTTAGTTTTATCAAGGCTTGATAAAATCCATTAATAGAGTCTGAGGGCAGTTGATGCCTTGTAGCCAGTAAATGTCTAGAAACCATTTCTTTTTTCTTTTTAATGTAGATCCTCACCAGTATTGTTTAAGTCAAATTGTACAAAGATATGTCCGTGAAATACTTGTAAACTTGTGTTGAGACATATTTAGTGAGATAGTATAGCTTATTAGAACTTTGTTTGAACTATGTGCTCAAGAATTTCATGAAAGTTACTCTCCAGCAATTATGATATTCCAGTTTGGCATCAGATGCATTGGGCTCAGTAATAAGTTTCTCTGGACAGAGTAAATTAGTCATTTTCAAAATGGTTAACAATGAGAGTATATCAAATTGTTCTAGTCAATACATATCGCTTATCAGTTAGCTATAATATACTTGGTATTTACCTAAGCTCCCACAAAGCAGGATGTGGCACAAGGCTGGTTTAATATGGGACTTTTTGAGCTTGTAGGCCCTGTATACATGCGGTTGAGTAGCTGTCTACCTCCCCAGACAAGACTCTGCCCTTCAGCATAACCTCGTCTGGATTCCTCTCTGCCTCTGGGCAGAGATGAACCCAGACAAGGAACCCAGAGGCAGAGACGTTGACTAGCAGAGCCAGGCAATGGACCACCTGACTCCTTTAATATACTTGGTATTTACTTGAACTCCCCACAGTGTGGGATGTGGCACTTTCCGAGCACTTGGGAAAAAAGTCCCCATTGACCATGCATGCATGTGGTTGGATGGCTGTCTGCCTCCCCATACAAAACTCTACCTGAGTTCCTCTCTGCCTAGAGGTAGAGAGTTCAACTAGGAGAGCTTTAATATACTCTGCATACCAGCAGGCTTCTCCTGTGTGCTGGACAGATCCATTAATGGGAGAGATGGATCATAACACAAATACATTAAGTGAAAATTATTAAAATTAAAAAACTCAAAAGTAAGTAAAATAAATAAAAAATATGAAATCATTCAAATTGAAAAATAAAAAAAAACAAAATAAATATCAATGAAATGAAAAATAAAATAATAATAAAATAATAAGTAAAATAAAACTAACTTGTAAAATAGGTAAAAAATAAATATACTAATAATAAAAAATAAAAATTAACAAAACAAAAAGTGAAATAAATAAAAATAAATAAAATGATAATAAAATAATAAATAAAGTAAAAACTAAAGTAAACTTTGCAGACAAATTTATTCTTTATTCAAATTTAAATTTAAATGCAATGTCAATCACTATCTACCATCCTCAAGATTACTCTTTTCTCTTCCCACTCATTATTAATGTTTCTGTTCTTAATTCTTTCACTTGCTGTAAACCCTTGTATCATAGTAGTTTTTCTGCCTTAAATGGAGTGAAACCATTTAAAAAAATATATATAAAACAAATAAAAATAAAACAAATAAAAAAAATAAAAATAAATAAAATAGTGTAAATAAAAAATAAAAAAGTAATAGATATAAAGAAAGAGAACAAGGAAAGTGATGTAAAAGAAGGGGAAATAATGATAACATAAATATATATATATATATATATATATATATATATATATATGACATATATGACATATATGTCATATAACATATATAACATAGATATGAAGGATTTAACTTGAGAAGGTGAGGCAGAAAAAAAGACATGAAATGTTTGAAAAAAAACATGAAAAGAAGGGAGTAGGGTAGAATAAGGAGAGGGCTAAAGAAAAATGAGTGACAGAAGAAGAGGGAGTGAGAAATGTCTAAAAGACTATGAAAAGTAATGAAAGAGAGAAAATAAAGAAGGGTGGAAGCTAATAGAGGAAAAAGTATGAAAAGCATAAAATTCAGTGAGGAGAAAAGGAAAAAAAAAGGAGAGAAAAAGGAAAAGAAATGAAAGTGAGAAATGGAGAGGGACACAATTCAGGCACGAAACAAAAATAAAATAAGATGATAAAATACTTAGAAATGAAAGGCAGAATAACAAGAATAAGAAATATATTTGTGAGAAAAAGGGAGAGACTGAATGCTGGTCACGATGAAGAAAAAACTTGAGCCAAACAAGATGAGGTTCTACAGAACGATGCTGAAAATATTTTTGATAGAACATGGGAGAAACAAGGAAGCTTTAAGGAAATGGAATCAAAAACAATACTTTTACTTGGAAATAGAAAAAATTGGCTGAAATTAATGGGACGAATAATGAGGAAAAAGGGCTTGACGAATTTGACACTCAAAGGACATACTTAAGACAAGAGGAGCAGAGGGAAACATCAAGAGGACAAACATTACTTAAGGCTACAAAAGATAGGAAATTGTGGAGAGCCATGATCTCCAACATCCTGAAGTGACTTGGAAAAGAAATAGAGTTAATAAACTGTAACAAATGTGAAAGGATTGAACTAAAATGGTAGAAAAGAGGAGCTTATGAATAACACATACACATATATATATATATATATATATATATAATATCAAATCTGTCGGTGGAAGGGATTATTCCAATGAAGTTTTTTAATATAACAATATTAGAAACTTTAACTCCATGATGGGAGCTCAATATATAAATTTATATACAGAGCAATATCAATAAATAATAAGGAAAAGGCTTAATTCGTCATCATATAATCAGATATAAATTTATTCCCACAGGCAAAAACTGCAATAAAATAAACTTTTAGCACAGAACTTATGATTACAATTTTGCCATTTTGACTGTAAAATATATATATATGTCCATCATATAGATATATATATATATAATGTAAGTATAGAGAAAAATAGGAAAGAACCGTTAGATTAATAATCCAAAGTTCTTTAGTATTTTTGTTTTTATTTTAAAAAACAGTGCTCGATACAACAGTAGAGCCTATATTATAATTATATTTTTAAAAATATGATTCCATCGCTACATAAGCGTTCTCATGTTTCAAAAACAGAAGGTAAAAACTTCAATTTCATTTATAGAAATTAAATTAAATTAAAGTTTTTAGCTTCTGTTTCATCCTTAAGTGAAGATTGTGTTAAAAAATAAAACAAACTGTTAGCACAACAGTGTTGACTTCAATGTCCACTTTTATTTTTACATATGCTCTATTTTTGATATTGAGCACTTTTACTCATAAATATAGCACACCTTAAAACTATATTTTTTATATTTATACAGTTAACCTTTTTCTCTTAAATGGATGTTTTTAATCCAACATTATTTCTTATACTTATAAACATTATTTTTCATCGATACATCCATTTTAGTTGGCATCCCTGTATTTTATTTTTTTAAACATTGTAGCTAGTAAAAACTTGTATTCCTTTTTGCCATAAGGGCAACCTCTCCTATAGCCAATGTCTCCTGTGACCAAAGTGGTAATGGCATATATATATATATATATATATATATATATATATATATATATATATATGTGTGTGTGTGTGTGTGTGTATAATAATCTAAAGTGTTCAAGAGACAAATTAGAAACAGAGAGAGAGAATAGGTGGGGAAGAAAAAAACAGTTTTAATGAAGTAGGAGAGTGAGAGAAAGAAAGGTTAAAAAAAGGAGGGATGAAAATTGATTGAAAGTGGTAGAGAGAGAAGAAAGAAGTAATTTTTTGTATGCCTCACATTGCAAAAGTAAAATGGTAGAAAAAAAAAAAGGAAGAATGTATGGAAAAGAACAGCAAAAAAATGCATTTGAAAGAATAAGTAATTTTTAGTAATAAAAGAAAAAAAAAAACAAGAGATTTTAGATATGTGCAAAAAATCCCCAAGTGCCATTTTTTTTTTCAAATCTAGAGAATGAATGCTCAGTAGATTTTTCTTTTTTTAAATAAAAAAAAATACTGGAGACATTTGCGCATATCTACTAGAAATATATTTTCATGCTTATGAAAATAGTTAACTAAGTAAAAATCATAAAGAAAAGAAAAGTAAATAACTGAAGTCTTTTTATGCATAAGCAATCTTTGTAAGAATTCAAGAATTTAGGACAGGTGAGTTAAAGAGATTCTTGTATATTTTTGTGTTTATCTAAATATCAACTCAGTGAAATAACAACAAAATTCATCAGCTGTAGAATACAAAATTAGACTTGAATATCAAGTTTACTTACTTGATAAGTAAAAGGTCAAAATACCCCTGCAGATAAGTTAGGCTTAGCTAAATGTATTTGCTTTTTGAATGTTTATTTTTCTTTCTTGTATTACTTTTCTCTCAACAAATTTGTTGGAATTTAACATATTCAACTTTCAAGGGTATATCTTGAGGGAGAAAAGAAAAAAGGAATGATATATTAAAATACCAACAGGCCATAAAAACTCCTGTGCTTCAGCGAAAAAATAATCTATAAGGTACACCATGAAAATGGTAACCTTTAGTTTATAGAAAGGTACATTTTTTAATAAATTTGCAACTCTTGTAACTAAAAAAAAGGGATTCCTAAAATAACGATTTCTACTGAAACCCTTTTTGTTTGAAAGCATTAAACCTTTATCCAATATGCTACAAAACCAAAATATTAACTTGAGAAGTTAAGCCTTATTCTTATCAAATCTAGACTCTCATATGGACACTATGCATAGCATCCAACACATTCAGAAATGTCAAACCTATCAAGAATATACAACTGCTTTCTTAGTTCAAAGATTAAAAATACCTTCATGTAAATCTGTAGGCTTTAAAGAAGACTATCTTTCATCAAAGCTTATAGACTGGTGCTACAGAATCACAAATAAAAGACTTTACCAAATAACAGAAAGCACATCACTTGAAGACTTCCAACATCAGAAACAAGAAAAATAGATACCACACGTAATTAGAAGAGAAAATAATAACATAACTGTTGTGGTAGGATCCACCTAATTTGCATAGTGGAGTACCGACCATATAAATATGGTTGGTACCGGGAAGAGAGAGGGGAGAATCAAGAGATTCAAACAGAGACTCTGCCCGACTGCGACTCAGTCAAGACATTCTCCAGGAATGGTCTTACCAGGAATATACAAAAGACTATATATAAATATTGTGTACACTTTCTTGTTTCAATACATTTTGTTCTAAGTACATTTTGTGTTGCATTATTATTCCATGCATTAGTCAAGTTTCAACAATAATCAAGCTATTGACTATCTACACTACTTTAAACAAAAGGTTAGTAAAGCAACAATTTAGCAATTGTACCCAATATATATGTTTGTTTAATAGCATATCAACTCCTTATGGGTCATTTAATTTTATTTTTCCTCCGAGCTTTGGTGATTTTTTTCAAAAATATATTTCTTGTATTTTTTAGTATTTTTACTATGAAAATATATTGCTGGTAATTTTTTCTAATGTATTTTTATGTTTTGACCCCAGTTTGGGGGTTCACTATTTACCCATAGATGGGACCCTAACAAGTAGTACCACCCTGAGGTCAGGATGGACCTGGAAACAGTAGTAATTAAAAAGTGATTTCACACTCCTCAATGCCTCTGATCAGGAGTTTTTGAGGAACATGGAACCACCTCTTAATTGCAGTTGTCTGAGGTGCAGATCTCAAAACATCCTGATCTTGCTGCCAGATGTAGTTTACCGTCATACTTATAATGAGTTAGGAAGAATACTCCCATCAATACCAGAAAGAACAGTAAAAGTTTGTAGATTGAGGAAACATATTTCCCTGAAATCTATAAATTTTCAGCTGATGATAATGCTAACTTCTTGGTCACTGAATGCCAAATGTTTTCTTATAAGGAAACAGCTCACCTCACCATTAGCTTTAAACTTTTGTTGAGAATATGATGGATAGAACATGTGAGCAATGAGGAACCTCTAAATAAAATTGGGAACTTGCAAGACAGTCATACTTAAAATCAGAAAGAGCTGAAATTTCTAGGATGCAATATGAGGAAAGGGAGATTGGAAAATTTAATACCCACAGGACATCGTGAAGGAAGAATGGACAAAGGGAAACCACAAGCAATTTAACTAATGAGTTTATGTAAATGTATGACAGAGCAAGGCATAAGAGTAAAGAGTAAAACGTTACTTAGGATTACAAAGGACAGGAAGTTGTGGAGATTTAAGATTGACCACATCTGTAAAGCATACAGCAAATAAATGATGATGAGGATTAAACTCTTTGGTGAGTATTGTTCATCCTATCTTCTCTATACTATATAAACAGATGTATTTATTTCCAACTGACCAACTTTCTCTGATTCAGGAACTAAATTGATATGCGATAAGAAACTAAGATACTGTTCTTTTTCTGTTATTTGCTGTCAGCCTTTATCCTTGTTCTGCCAGTCCTGGGATATGATGATAAACTACATCCGGCAGCAAGACCTCTGATCAGGAGATTGGAGGTTTTGAGGAACATGGACCAACCTCCTAATTAATTGTTTCAATGTCCACCCTGACCTGGGGTGGCAAAACCTGTTAGGGTCCCAGATATGAGTAAGTAATGAAACCCCAAACAAAAATAAAACACTATGAAAGCATAAAAATACATTTTTATAGTAAAATTACTAGCAATACATTTTATATTGTAAAATGACCAATGTCTATTTATAGTAAAATGACCAGCAATACAAGTGTATAGATTTACCAACAATACATTTATCTGTAGTTGAAAGCATACAATTAAGTTTAAAATATATTTTGTTGAAGCCCTAAAATTGCATTCAAAATATTTAGATTTCAGTATTAAGTAACCCCTAGAGGTTGATATACTGCTAAAGAAGTTCAACCAACCAAACAACTAACAAAAAGAACTTTTATGACATTAATCCATGTAATATCCTACAATTTCTTAAAGAAATCAGACTGTATTTCAATATATAGCTTAAACAAAACTACAACATAAAACATGCATATCACCACCTCTAGTGATCATGTCTGCACAAACATGCATATGTACAAAAGTTAAGTATCATCTACCATGTATTCAATTGTGAAAGCAGAATAACATATACTGTATTTTATTACTTTAAAAGTCCCCCAAATTAAATTTTAACATTAAATGATCCATAAGCAATTGATATGCCATTAAACAAACAAATGATTATTAATCCTTGTTCTGCTCGCCATTCATAGAAACTCCTTAAGTAGGTTACTGATTCCCCACCCCTAGCTCCTTTTGCATTCAATATATCCTGTGAGTGATAAATTCTCCGGGTCCACTGTCCTCATTCTGTATCCAACATTCACTTCCATACAGGTGATTATATATCACATAGCATTTCAGCACTCTTTTCTTTGTTTATAATGATATTTTCCTATCTCTTAACACTTTACTTCTGAAAGATATCTTTTGCTATTCCTATGCATCTCTAGATGTCTGTGTCATATCTTTCATCATCTTCCTGCACTAGCTGGATAGCTGAATTTCTGTACATGCTTGATTTTAGTGTCCCAAATACATAACTTGCATCTTGGGTTTGTTTGTTTTTTGTTTTTGTTTTTTTGCTGGTGACCATACATGCTGTCTTCTTACAGTTAATAGTCAATAGTCTTTTCTGCTCACTTTGCTGCATTGTTTAGAGGGTTTTGAAGATTTTCTTTCAGAATCTGCTTAATAGTTAGTCCTTTCTTCTCACTTTCCTTTGTTACATACATTTAAGTAATATATATATATATATATATATATATATATATATAAAAGTGAACATGGAAGTCAACAGTTAGAGGTGACAGTCTGTTTCATGCTAGATGCAATCATCAGGCTATATATATATATATATATATATATATATATATATATATATATATATATATATATATATAGTGAGGGTCACCATTTACAAGGTCTGGGGGCCACTTGAGATAGAGGGTTGCATTTATGTGTATAGGTGAGGGAGATAATGATTACCCATAGCCTTCAATAAGTTAAGATGGTAGTGATCAAGGAAACATCTTGTTGGGAGTCAATTCCACAAGGCAGTTGTTCATGAGAAGAAGCTGCTTGAGTGGAACTTACTCCTCACTAATGGAATACAGAGGGAATGTGGGGGGGTTGCTACTATGTAAGTGCCATGCCGTATTCTTGACATGAAGGCTTGCCTTGGCGGGGCAGAGGAATGAACTTTGAGCACTTTCCATAGAAATAGCAGTAGAACAGCCACATCGCACCTGTGTGAGAGGGGTTGAAGGGTAGAGAATAATTTGTCACCCACAAAAGATATTACTATGTTTGTTGCCAGGGGAGCAGTTCTTCAAGCCTTTGTCCTTAACTTTACTATGAACTTAGTTAAAAAAACAAACTTTCATTCTTAGATGTTCTCGTAGAATACAGCAATAACACTTTCATCACATCACATCATTATATAAAAAACCCACTAGCAAAAACTTGTGCCACCTTAACTTTAAAAGCGAATGCCCATTTAGGTACAAAATAGCAGCAATAAAAAACTTCCTAAATAGAGCACACCAGAATTCATCCTCTCAACTACTCTTCCTCAAGGAACTTAATAATGTTAAACAAACACTAATCAACAACGGCTTCCCTAACCACCTTATAGACCACCAAATTAGACTATTTCTTCCCGAAGTAAGTAATAAAGATAGTGAACACACAGTCAAAAATTACATACACATTTATTACAAAAGCCTAATGCACATTAACTACAAACAAGATGAATCTCCATTAAGACATATCATAAAGAAATATACTACTCCAATTGATCCAAATAAAAAAATCAAATTTATTATCTATTATAAAAAATTTAAGACAGCCAACCTTATCCTCAAAAATAACAACACACCAGTTAAGTCAAAATTACAAAGAATGAACATTATCTATGAGTTCAAATGCCCCTTGTTCCTGATCAAACCAGACTCATAAATAATTACATCGGTTACACAACTACATGCTTATCCAGACGCCTTATGTTACACCTATCTGATCACAGCTCCATTAGAACCCATTTAAACACGAACACAAACTTACCAGACTCCATTAGAAACATACTAGTAAAAACACAAATATAATAACTGCATCTACCTATAAAAAAAGATTAAAAATAGTGGAAGCTTTAATAATAGAAAAGAAAAAGCCAACTCTTAACAATATAAACTACGAACAAGGCTATATACACATAATTCACACACTCAGTTAAGCTGAAAAATCAATTCGTCCTTGATAATGGCTAAAGGTATAGCTGAAAGCACTCAGAAGTATAAAACATTTGGACAGTTATTACACACCCTTTGTCCAAAAAAGAAAGCTCTTGTTCGAACACAAGAAAATTTAAATAAAAAGCTTAACTGCAGTACCTTGTCTGTCATTTTTAATGAAACATGCACATATATATATATATATATATATATATATATATATATATAGAGAGAGAGAGAGAGAGAGAGAGAGAAACAACCTGAAGCAGAAACTTATGAAGATTTATTTGACTAATACAGGTTTATTGCTGAAAATGATTATTTTATTATAGTGGATAGTCAAAATGTGAGGGGAGATGGGACATGCTTTATTTTATTGCCACACACACACACACACACACATATATATATATATATATATATATATATATATATATATATATATATATATATGTGTGTGTGTGTGTGTGTGTGTAAAAATGTGTGTGTGTGTCTGTCTGTCTGTCTGTCTGTAGTTACACCAACATAAACTGATGTCTTAAAGGATGGAATGTGGACCACAAAAGGTTTTTACATTTAATTTTACTAACATTGTTCTAGTATATAAAAAATTATATATTATTTTTAACCATGCACACACACAAATATATATATATATATATATATATATATATATATATATATATATATAAAGTTAAAAAAAAAATTAAATAGGCATGGCAGCCAAAAAGTAAAAATGAGAAAAAAACTCAATAGGAATACTTATCTGAATCAGTGAAAATAACCAGACCAGAAAATCCATAACACAAAAATATAATTCAGAAATGTGTGGGAACAAAATCCGAGACTGGAGAGACAGAGAACTTTACTATGACTATTAATTTTATACACAAAAATATCCTCATACTAGTTTAAGGATTATATATATATATATATATATATATATATATATATATATATATATATCATTCTTTCATGTTGGATTAAAAATATGCTCGACTAATTCCTAACAAATTATTTTGTTAATGATGTGGATATGAAAATAAATTTATCACATATGGACTTTTCAAGCAGATATAGGCCATTGAGAAGATCTAAATGTGAAAATGTGCATTCCTTAAAAAAAAACAAATGATAATTGAACCTCACTGAATTATGAAGCTCTCTGTCGCTGATTGTTCTAATGCACCCAGGATCAAATGGTAGTCTCCACTACAAAGGTGGATGGATGTTTGAACCCAACCAGAAGCTACATCTTCTTTAAGAATCTCGATTGTACAGGATGATAAATATAATTCATATTATTTAAAAAAATAAAATACTAACAGTACATCCTCTCAAAGACATGTACCCACTATATATAATGTTTAAAATAATGTGAAAAAATATTTGTATGTGGATATATGTATATCTCATTTTTTTTAATTATTTCACCTCAAGCTAGGTGATAACAACACTAGGACACAAGGGGTTACAGCGAATGAAAGTGAATTAGGTGAGGAAAAGGAGAATAATAGGGCAGAATTCACCAAGACATTAGATGGTGATTGACATTACATTTAAATGTTTGAAGATTGCAAATGGCAGGGAAGCAAGAAATCAGAATAGAGTTCCACAGGCAAGAATTGTGAGAAAAGAAGAGAATTGATGGTTTCAGCTAGTTAATTCTTAGTAAAACAGTGAGACCTAGTTGCCAATCTAGGAGCACATGTAAATTCATGCAGTTGAGGCACTAAGAACAGCTCATCAGAACAATTTCCATGAAAATGAAATGAAAAGGGAAGTCATATTGATGGGAAAGTGATTGAAGTTGAGATGCCAGGGCAAGATTGGTAATATTACAGACCCTTCTTGGACTTTTGTCAAAAATCTCGAGATATATATCAGGAGCACCAGAAAAGGATTTTCCTATGCATAGATATCAATAATAATGTTGAATTAGGTATAATGAACAATAACAAATAATAAATTAGAATAACTGTAGCAAAAATAAAAATGATCGGTTCTCTGTACCACTCTAGTAAGTACCTGACTCTGCATGCTATCCTCTACCTTTATAAGAGCTAGATCAGACCTAAAATGGAGTACTGTTGTCATATTTAGACAGGAGCTGCCCTATCCTCACTTTCCAGTCTTGATTTTGAGTTCAGAAGCATCTCAAAGTCCATTATTTTCCACCCTTTGACCTCTCTCTTACAGGTGGGATGTGGTAAGTCTATCACTGCTCTATTGCAACTTCCATGGAAAGTACTCAGACGAACTATATTTCTTGATACCACAAGGTGTAACTTTCATGTCTAGGACCTACCATGCCACTTACATAGCAGCAAACCACCCATATTTCCTCCATATTCCAATGGTAAGAAGTAAGTTCCACTTGAACAGCTTCTTCCTGTGAACCACCGCTCTATGGAACTGACTACCATGAGGATGTTTCCCTGATTACTACAATCTTAACCTATCCAAGTCTAGAGTTAAACGTTATCTTACCCTCCTATCCATATAAACTACCCCTTAATATAACCCTTTAACTTGAATGGCCGATGGGTCTTGTACAGGTTGAACCTTACTGTAGAAAAAAAATAAGTTAAAGATTCTCTCAATTCAATGTGGCTTACACTGTTCAAGAGAGATATGGGATGAAATTCTTGGTTTAACAAAGAAAAGAAATGATAACATCTACTTGTTAAAATTATAGAACAAGCTATGCTTCATGTGTTTCTGAAAAGAGATTAATTTATTTTACAACTAATGCAGTTAACATTTATATTATCTGTTTAGTTCAATCTTTTGGAGATGTGTGGGTAGAGTAATGGTTATCAGCATGGGAAGTGGAATGGATGAGCTAAGTTCAAATTCTAGCTTTGTCTGTTGCTTGTAATTTTCCACAAATGCTCTTAGGAATGGCATGAATCCATCTCTTTTCCTCATGTCTATGGGTTAAACTGCAGGCTAAAATTGGTTCTCTATCTTTGAGCAGTAGCCAGTTTAGGAGAATGCCTTCTCTGAACTCAAAACTAGAGAGAAGACAAAAAGAAAATAACAACTTCACTGACTTAAGTAATAATTCATGCTAATTCACAGATATTAAAGAAAAAACGTTCTTTGAAGAGCAATGATCAACACTATTATGAAGAATGATGGAATTAAAAAATTGATTGCAACAACTGTAGGACAAGTTTGACAGAAAATTATATTTATTGTATTATCATATAGCAATAAGCAGGTAGTTATTGTCATAGGGAATGGAATCAGTGGGTAGAGTTAAAATTCTAACCTTGTCTGTTGCATTCATTTTCACACTAATACTGTCAGGAAAGGTATGAATCTATTTCTTTTCACCCATCTAAGGATTAAATAGCAACTGGGTTCTGTTGCTTTTAAGTGGCAGCCTGTCTAGGTGAAGGACAATTTTGATTTCAAAACCATAGAGAACCTGATAGGAAAATATTTCTTTAACTTTTCCATAAAATCATGACATCTCACAGATAATAAAGAAAAGAAATCTGTGAAGATCTCTGATCCTGAAGGAAACAAGGCAATTTAAAAAAAACAAAAACAAACTGTCTTTTCCTTTGGATTGCTAAAAAAAGTGACTGACCATATCTTTTCTTGTGGGCAGTATGTCTAGTGAAGGGGAATAGAATGGATGAACTGAAACATTTTGGGAAGTACAAAAGACACAAGAATTATGTGAGATTTTGAAACTTTAAAGATTTTGGAAGATGGAGAGTAGTTGGTTATAAAATAATTGTTTTGGAGAGTTTACGGAGAATCATTGCTGGAAAAAAAAAATGTTATTTTGGATATTTTATCTTTGAAATGCATCTGTCATTTAAATATGCCTTGAATAAAGAGAGAAAAAGAAAATCAACTAAACCCAAAAATATATACAAGACGCTGAACGCTCAGATGGAAATGAGTTTATGAAATTTTAATCAACTCAATCATTGTGTAAAGTGAAGTCGATGAAAAGATGATAAATAATGAAGGGAAAAATTGATATTCACACAAAAGATCAATAAAAAAAATCTTTATTTTTTATTTCTGTTTTTGTTATTTTATTAACTTTTTTTTTTTATCAGAATTCTGGAAAAATGACACAAGAAAAGATTGCCAACACTTGTATCTATATGCACACACACACCTATATATATATATATATATATATATATATATATATATATATATATATATATATATATATGTATGTATTTTTGTGTATGTATTATATATAGAGATGGGGGTCCAAAGATCTAGATTGATAAATAAAGGGAATAAAAGAAAAGGATGCCAACATTTGTATGTATGTATGTATGTATGTATATATATATATATATATATATATATATATATATATATATATATATATATATATATATATATATATATGCACACATATGGAGGGGGGATACAAAATTTAGATTTATAAATAAAAGAAAATAAAAAGATTGTCAATACTTGGTTTTGCACACACACATACACACACACACACACACACACACATATATATATATATATATATATATATATATATATATATATATATATATATATATATATATGGGGTAGAAAGAAGTTCTAGATTGAGAAATAAAGGTGAATAATAAAAACAAAATGTGACATTTCTGTTTTTTTCTTTTATGTGCTCTCTCTCTCTCTCTCACTTCTTTCCTACTCTCACAAACTTGGTATTCACTGATAGAATGAAAAATCATATAGCCTCTGAAAAATTTGATTTTTGCAACTACTGGTGGCTCTGCAAGGGTGTACTTAACAAGTGTAAATTGAAGTGTTCTTATTTACTGCAGATAAAGTAGAGTTCTTTGCCTAGAAAGTCTCTTCCAACTCCACTTTCAACTCATCTGGAGCCTCTCTGTGCACATTTTCCTCTACAACAGAATCTCTACTGATCTCTAATGCATATCACTCTTTCCATGGTTTCTGCTATCATTTCTATACTAGATCCCCCATATATATATGCTGGACTCTCGCAACATTTATCAATGTATGAGGGTCAAGTAACTCAGTTCTTAGGCCCTGACAGCCAGACACCTGCACATGTGATTTGATTATAGTGGTGAAGGCTTTGTGCAGAACCAACCACACTTTTTGAAAATACAGAGACCTGGTGCACTATGTGCCATAAGGTCCCCAAATGACCCATCACAGGTTTTGAATTAAGTTATCCTTCTCCTAGACCAGGTGCCATCCAAGGCTATAGAACCCAATTTGTCCTTCTATTTACCCATAGCTGGGGGGAGAAGAAGAGGATTCATACCTATCCCAAGGGTATTAGCACGTGAGTGAATATAATAGATTCAACTAGAATTTGAACTCATCTCTCTGATTCCTCAATCCGAGCCACTATCCATTACTCCACCATGCTTCCTCATACATATATATATATAATGTATGTTTTTTAATTCATCCTCTCTGTTTCACAACTGTTTCAATATTGCACTGAAGAATATTTAGAAATGTGTGTGGCCAAAAGACAACCCTGTTTTATGTCACTTTTGAGGGGTTAAGTGCCTGAGAGGTCTCTGCTGATTCTGAATTAGGCTAATTGCACTTCATACACAAAAGGTCAAGGAATTACTACAAAAAATTATTATCCTCTATCATTTAATTTCGACCATCTCCTTCAACATATTTTCAAGGTGATCTAGCGCACTGACTCACAAAGAGTGCACAAATATCTTAACTACATTCAATTCCACAAACTTTTGGGCAGCACATGCACACATTATTTGAAATTAACACTAATTATATGTTGGTCTGTTTGTATCTCTCTGTATGCATGTCTGTACACGCAGATGCGTGTGTGGGTGTAATGCCAGGAGCAACTTTATCTCTGAACTTTGACACCTTCCCAATCCCCTCTTTCAACTGATCATATTTTTTTAATGAGTTTCTTCATTTCACTTTGAATAATTCATTTTTCTCATTTTGATGCAGAACTTATCAGCCTTTATTTTCAATCAATTTTCTGCTAAAAAAATAAAGACCATATGTATGTATATATATACTTTTATGTATGTACCTTTTATATATATATATATATATATATATATATATATATATATAATCTCACTTTATCAATAACAATGTACCAAGTGTATTTGTATTTTCTCTCTCTCTCTCCACACACACATATATATATATATATATATATATATATACATATATATATAAAGTCTCTGCCCATTCTGTCTGTTTTTCTCTTTCTCTCTCCCTATATATATATATATCTATAAACTCTCTGTGTGCATATATATAAGTATCACATATTATGTAATAATACTTAAAAATAGATATATTACATAACAAAGCTATATAGATATAGAGAAATCTATGAATATGTATGTGCATGTTTATTTATATGTGGGTGATAAAAATCTGTCAGTCGAATCTTCTTCACAAAATCTGTTCAAAAGACTAATCATCAGAATATATATATATATATATATATAAAAATTTCTCAGAGTTAACTTGTAGAAAAAGCAATATTTATAAATGTAAAAGGCAATAGGACAACTGTAATGGTACCCGACACATT
>CAHIKZ030000205.1:322500-367500 GCA_903632075.3 Acanthosepion pharaonis | reverse complement strand
AAAGCCATTTTTAACCATTGATTTTAGAAAGCCATTATATATAGTTGACAGTCATTTAGGTTTAAAAACTGACATTAAAAATAGTATAAAACCTGCTATTATGAATAATAATTTTTATTTGTCAGGTAAAATACACTTTTTTCAGTGTGACAAACTTATTAATGTACCTACATTGATTTCTGTTTGGTTAATATGCATATGAAAAGAAAAAAAAAAAAAAAATATATATATATATATATATATATATATATATGACATGTTTGTCTGAAAAAAATTACATCTAAATTCACCTTCATGCCTGCTGTGTGCCTATGGCTTGGGGTAAAATCTCCAACTGATACTAAATCAGTTGGGTTTTGATCCTGGCTTGAGGCAATCAGAAGTCTAGCCACACTGATGAGCTGTTAAAGAGTCTGTCTGTGGATGACAATATATATACATGCTCCTGCAAAAATTATTTTGGTTGAGCTCTTTGTGGGAGAAAAGTGAATTTGTAAACAGTGACTATTACTGCTACTAATGCAAGTCTCTTCATCAAGACGAATCGAGTTCTCTGGTCACTGGTGTGTTTGTCTAAAAATAAATACGTCTAAATTCACCTTCACCCTGCCATGCACCAATGGTTTAGGGGTAAAATTTCCAACTGATACCATATCAGTCAAGTTTCGATCCCGGCTTGAGGCAATTGGATATCTAGTCACACTGATTAGCTACGAAACAGTGGAATAGTCTGTCTGTGGATGAATATATATATATATATATATATATATATATATATATATATATAAAGACAAAAGTGTATATATATATATATATATATATATGAGGGACTTTATTAAGGCAAATGTTTGCTTTGATAATGTCTTTCAGGGGATGATGTACATTGCCTAAGGTAAGTTTTTCTTTTGTTTTTATTTATATTGTCCTTTTACAGATATACTTTATCTGAAATGTTTACACACATTTATATATAAATATATATATACCTCATATAGCATGATAAATAAATCTTTTACCCTTATCAGGCAGTGAATTTACTTATTTACCTTTTTAGCAAGTTTAATTTAGACTGGCACAAGGACAACAATAGTGGATCACCCAGTGAAGATCAATGCTCACCACTTGTAATCATTAGGTTAATGTAGATGACTTATACTATTGCTCTACGTCAATGTTGTCTTCTTCATATTAAGACACAAGGCTACAAGTTTGGAGCACTCGGTGAAGATCCAATTCATTACATTAATAATTCTCTTCAAAACAAGTATGCTAACCATGGCTCCATGGTGATGCATCAATTAAATAAGATACAATAAAAAAAAAACATTTCTAAGTCCAGACAAGTTGTTGTTTTGGTTTTTGGCAATTTATCAAATTTAATTTATTTTGCTTTAATTTATTTACTTGCTACTTTGTTCTTTCTGACAAACAGGTCTTTTAATTTTTTTTTTTTTCCATTTCTAATTAAAAGTGTAAGGTTTGCCTTGCTAAAAGATTGTGTTTTTGTGGTTTCTTTCAGTTTTAGTGTTTTATAATAATAATAATAAAAATAAAATAAAAAAAACAAGAAGAAAAATCGATAATTTCAGGTTCTGAAGGAGTCATTAAAATAACAACTTAATAAGTTTTCTCACTTTGAAAATTGTGTGTACTGGTTGGGGATGTGATTGTTATTATTAAATGTCTCCTCATCAGTGAACTTTGCCAAAGCAAATGAAAAGGAAACAAACAAAACTAAATAAGCAAAACCTAGAAAAATAGGTAAATGAATTAATAAGTATATAGATAAATTAATAAATAAATATATAAATAAGGTTTATTACTGGATAATAATGATTGTACTTTTGCAGAAGTTATCTCATGGAGGATGTAATTAAAATTACCTTCCGCACCAGATATTAAAGTCTAATTTAAAACTCTAAAAATATCATTTTGTTAACTGTAAGTGTTACTTATTTTCTGTTAATTTCTGATTAAAAATTTCTGTTTAATTGCAATATCGTAAATATCAAAATATTCTTTTGCGATTTAATTTTTGTTTAGCTTATGAGACATGAAGTTACTGTAAATTTTAATTTTTTACTTTTCATGTATTATATATATATTATATTATAGATATTATGTATAATATACAGTATGTCAAAAACTGTGTGGACACTTAGAATGATTCTTTATACAATGATCATATTTCATACTAAAGTACCCCCAGTACAAGGCTTGACAGCCACACATAATAGTGAGTTACTGTTAAAATGGTCATGATGAATTAGGTGTTTAATACGAGTCAGACGGTAGGTGGTAGAAAGTGAAGATTATGCCAAGGATAGTGTTACAGCAATGCTCCTAGTTTAACTAAAAGCAATGGCAAACAAAATTTACACATGTAATTGACAGATCGTCATTGTTAGTAGAGATGGATAGAAATGGAATAAATTTCAGAATATTTTCATGTCTTTTTATATAACAGTAACAAATGTGAGGAAATACATTGGTATTCATGGAAAATAAAGAAGACATTAAAATTTAGAAAATGTGAGAGAGTGAGGGAGAGCAAATATGTGAGTGAGAGTGTGTGAATGAGTGAGAGAGAGTTTGAATGAGTGAGAGAGAGAGAGTGTTTGTGAATGAGTGAGAGATGGTGTGTGTGAATGAGAGAGTGTGTTAATGATTGTGAGAGAGAGTGTGTGAATGTGTGTGAGAAAGGGAGTGAATGATTTTGAGAGAGAGAGAGAGAGTATGAATGTGAGAGAGAGAATATGAATGTGTGTGAGAAAGAGACTGAGTGACAGAGAGCAAGTGCGGATGAGTGTGAGAGCGAGTGTGAATGAGTGAGAGATAAATCATGAATGAGTGAGAGAGACAGTGTGAATGATTATGAAACAGTGTGTGTGAATTAGTGTGAGAAAGAGAGAGTGTAAATGTGAGAGAGAAAGTGTCAATGAGTGTGAGAGAGGATATCATGAATGAGTGAGAGAGACAGTGTGAATGAGTATGAAACAGTGTGTGTGAATTAGTGTGAGAAAGAGAGAGTGTAAATGTGAGAGAGAAAGTGTCAATGAGTGTGAGAGAGGATATTACTGTGTGAATAAGAGAATATAAATGAGTGAGAGAGAGCAAGTGTGAATGAATGTCAGAGAGAGTGTGAATGAATGTCAGAGAGAGTGCGAATGAGTGTGAGAGAGAATGAGTGATACTTTCATGTTTTTTTTTACATAACTGAGTAAGAAAACAGAGAACATATACTCGTATGCATGTAAAAGAAAGAAAACATTCAAATTTAACAATTATGAATTAACTGTGTGATACACACATATGTGTGTCTGTGTGCGTGTTTGTGTAAGTTCAGTCACTAACGGGAAAGATATCCCTATGCCGAAGACAAGGTCCCATGCCGGTGTTGCTTCTACTCCATACTAGAAGGAAAAGAGAGAAAAATGAAAGAAAACAGGAGTGTCCCATTTTTGATAACTATTTAGCAACACCTTCTGACAGAATCATGGCAAAGCCACAATAGATAACAATTGACCCATGGGTTGAAGAAAAAACACTGCCATAGGTCATTTAATTCTTTTGTTTTTAAATAAAGTTACTTAGTAAGTGGGAAATAATTTTTTATTCATTTTCCTATGCATACCCAGTAAATGGCAACTGAAATATCTATTTCATTTTAAAGCATGCAGATAGGAAAAGCTTTATTCTAATATTAATCCATGCCTTCAATGAAAATAATCCTGACTGAAATGATCCAAAAGCTTTCTTGAACGGGAGAATTAGGCATGTGAATTTATTGCTACCTTTTTGCTCAATCCTTGAACAGTACTTGAATTTGCTGTATACAGATGATAATTTAGACATTTCTGAATGAGTTAGATGTCTTGCATGACATCCACATAACAGTCTAGATCTGACAAAGCTATTTAAGAATATGACTTGAGTTCTTGGATTAATATAGCATCTTTTGGCATTGAACAAAACTCCTCTTATTGCAGAGATATCCACTTTAAAATTTGTGAAGTATGTTTTAAATAATTATTACTTTTTAGACAGAAAGAATATTGCTGCCACATATGGTTCAGTGCTCCTGCTACTTGCCTTAAGCTCCTTTATAAAATCCAAAAAGAATCAGCAATATTTCAGTTCTGATCTGGCAGCTTGGCTTTAGTCACTTTCCTACTGCCTTAAGCTTACCTCGTTGTGCCTTTTCTATAAATACTTTCATGGTAATTGTTTGTATAAGCTCTACACTGGTACCTAGACTTTTTTAATTTAGGCTTGGTACTAGGCTGACATTTGAGATCTCATCAATTTACATTTGAGCTGGCTAGATATAGCTGTAAATTATATATACTAACAGTTTCTTTTCTTGCTTGTGGAACTGCCAGCTCCATGATTTAAAGCCAACTTTAATCTGCAAAAATTTAAATGCAATGTTAATCACTATCTACTGTCCTCCTGATTACTCTTTTCTCTTCCTACTCATTAGTAATGTTTTTTTTTCCTAATTCTTCCTAGTAAACACTTGTGTCTTAGTGGCTTTACTGCCTTGCTTGGGGTGAAAATGATTAAAACAAAAAAAAAATGAAAGAAGCTTGCCTAGTTGTTGCTGGCATAGTTCTTGATTTGATCATGTTTTTGGTCAAAGTGGATTGTCTTCTGTTGCATATTTTCAAGTATATTATAACCTTTTAATTTTACAGTTTGTTGGTTTGTTTAGTGGCTTATTGTTATGGTCCAATATCCTCGCACCCCAGTTATGGTCCAAGGTTAGAATCAAGGAAGAACAACACGAACACAAGAGTAGAATAACAAAGATATATTACAACAGAAATATAGTACAAGAAGTTGAAGGTGTTAGTAATGACTGTCCATCTGGTTTAGAGTGAACTAATATTGTCGTGACTCGTTACACCATTCATTCATTATACCTCTTGAGAGGTGCAGTATTTATAGTGTCAGGAAGAGTCCATTATTGTTATAGGTAAGTTCCCATAACATTTATCAATCACTATGAGTTATCTAATGCCAAAATTTAAATATTTTCTACATAATACATAGTGATACTTACTAATTAACCCATAACTGGGGGTAGAAGAGATGGACCCAAACTTTTACCAAGGGTATTTGTATGTAAGTAAATATAATGAACCCAACTGGAATTAAAACTCAGCTCTCCAATTAACAATTCTGAACCATTATCCATTACACCAACCACACATGCAAGCTTACAGCATCTGGTATTCCCAAGTGATCACCCAGCTAGGTACTGATCAGGCTCAACATTGCTTAACTTCACTGATTGTATGGGAACCAGTTTTCAATGTGATGTGACTGTAGTAAGACTTGCAGTTGTTATTTTGGCATTGTGGATCGACTAGGATATGGCAAGTAAATATGTTTTAAGGGTAACATGCACATTATATTCCAACTGAAGTCATCATAGTATTAGTTTGAGGAACCTTCCAGGTAGATATTCCTGGGCATGATAGACTACATGTGGCAGCAAGGCCTCTGATTGGGAGATTGGAGGCTTTCAAGTGCATGGAACCACCTCTTAATTACTATTTTTCCCAGGTACCTGCTAACCTGGGGTGGTAGCACCTAAAGTGTCCCATCTATGGACATAGTGAGTCCCTAAACAAAAAAGAACACTATGAAAGTGTAAAAAAATATTTTTATAGTAAAAATACCAGCAGTACATTTTATATAACGAAATTAATCAACAATACATTTTATCTGTAGTTAAAGGCATAAAATTTTGTTCAAAATATTTAGATTTAGCATTAAGTAACCAATAGATGTTATATGCCACTAAAAACAACCAACCACACAATCAACATAAAAGTAGTTTCATTAATCCAAATAATATCTTACAATTTCTTAAATCAAACTGTATTCCAAAATATAACTACAACTTAAAACACACATATTGCTGCTTCTAGTAATTATATCTACAGACACATGTACATGCACAAAAGCTGAGTATCACCTACCATGTATTCAATTGTGAAAGCAGAACAACATATATAATATTATTTCAGCCTTAAATAACCCATATTGGTTTGTCAGTAAATAAAATCAACCAACCAAACAGCTAATATGAAAGAACTCTTTCATGACATTAATCCATATAATATCTTACAATTGCTTAAATCTAAGTGTATTCCGAAATATAACTTCAACAAAACTCTAACATAAAACACACATATCACCATCTCTAGTAATTATGTTCACACAGACATGTATATGCACAAAAGATGAGTATCATCTACCATGTATTCAATTGTGAAAGCAGAATAACATATATCATATTTTTATTATTTCAAAGCTTCCAAGAAAGTTAAATGTCAACATTAAATGACTCATAAGGAGTCAATATGCCATAAGGCAAACAAATCAAGAGGTAGAGCAGAAGAAGGAGGCAATACCTTAAAGTCAGTACTTCTTTAAGTTACCTGGCCTCTTCCTTCAGCAGAGTAAACTGGGTTTGCTTGTCTTGACGCAGCAACTAGTCTAGGAAATGGAAAACTATGAATTAAAACCTGGAGGGGCTGTTTGGAGACTTGCTGTTCAAGTATATATATATAACATAAATTGTCAGCATCTATGTTATGTTATGAGCAATCATGACTCTCCCCAAGCATCCCGATGCAACTCCCATTACTCTCTCCTCCTAATGAGTCTTTTAGTCCTCAAGTTCATGAGCAAGCTATAGATGCATATCTTGCGCTAAAGCCTCCATGGCTCTCAGTTTGGCTCACCGGTTAAGTTTTCTGAGGGTAACACTTTCTTTGTAATAATAATAATTGCTCTGGATGCCAAGCCCAGAATTGATTGTTTTCTTTTCTTTTCTTTTGTTGTTCATGTTTTTTTTGTTTTTTTTAACAGAAGTAGATAGGCTTTCCTATCACATGATCAATGCTTCTCCCCGCTTCTCTTGAACAGATGTAGAGGCTCATCCCTTCTCTGGCTTTAGTAGTGGTGCTGTCATAGATCTCTTGTGATGTGTGCATTTTATGGCAATGCCTCTTCATACTGAGGGTACCAGGCTGGCAGTTTTCTGGTTGTCAGGCACCCAAATTCATGCATAGCACCTTGAGTGGCTGCTCTGCTCAACAGTTGCATAATATCAGGGTTTATGCAGTGCCATGTCATGCATGGATGGATGTCCCTGCATTTACCTCTGGTGGGCAACCTTGAGGTTACAGTATGTTGCAGTCTGTGCCAGTTCCTTTCTGCCCATGTTAAATTTGATGACCAACTGCTACTACTACACAAGGGCTTTTCTTTACGAGTATAACTCATCATGACCATAAACAACCAAAGCTATAACAAAATCACCTAAATCCGTTAATGTTTCCTTCTCCAACATCCGTGATATCTCTACCAACATTTGCAGTGTAATATCAATCGACATCTGTTGCCATTGATCCCCATTCTTCTTTTTATTCTTTCTTCAACCCTCTACCCTCCATACCCAGTTTTTTTCCCTTATACTCTCTGTTGCTCCTTGTGTACTAGTGGCACTCCTGTCTTGCTAAAAAAAAAATACACAAAAATAAAAATAAGACTGACATCTCATTTTAAAAGATATATTTACTAAAATCACATAAAAATATCTTGAAAACGTAAAGAGTAAATTTATTCATTAAAATCACCAATAACTTTAACCCCAACCTCCAGACACTTTCAGAACATCCTGCAATTTTTTTGGATGATCTCTTCATTCAAGTTGGTGAATGCTGCCATAATCCTTGCCTTCAGTTCATCTTTGGTTTTACAAGGAGTTTTGTTGATCTCCCACTCAACTGTACCCTACACATAATAATCAAGGAGGGTTGTAGTCTGGGAAGTTAGGTGGCCAGATGTAAGGGGTGATGTGGTTGCAGAAATTGTCTGACAGCCATGACTGAGTTCTCCTCCTTGTGTGGCATGGTGCAGAGTCCTGTTGCTAGATATAGGGTCTTCCATGTTATAGTGCTTTTTCTCACAGGCAGTTCTCAACTGACCCTAATATACTGTACAGTCAGTAAAAAACAAACAACACACATGCGCAAAATTAAAAATATAAAATGTTGAGAATTTAACTATCACACTCTGTATATATATATATATATATATATATATATTTATATATATATATAGTTAAAGGTAAACTAGTGAATTTTACCTTTCCTTCTTGCAAACCTGATGATAGCTGAAGTAAATAACCAAATGTTAAAATCATTTTCATCTCCTGACACACCCACCTCTACTTTGATATAATTATTTTTTGAAAATTTTCATTACTATTATTTTTGTAAAATTATAGCTGAAATTTAATGAAACATCAACATTCAGCAACTTCTTAATTACCTGGGATAAGCCTAGTGTTAATTATTTCATTAATTATCCAAATGTTAATTATTTTAAAATTCTTTGCATGACTAAACCATAAGATTATCCACAGGCACATTGCAGGGAATTAAATAACAATCCTGCAAATAAAAGTCAGTTTTTCTTGACTTAGAATATGAAATATGAAAAAATCATAAATAACAATACTCTGGTTAAGTGACAGTTATGTGGGTTTTGTTTTAGCAATCATATATATATATATATATATATATATATATATATATATTTTGAACAATAAAAAATATTAAAAAATTAAAATCTTCAGACACACTGGGTTGTAGATTAATATTCTTTTGTTTTTATTATCATTATTTCATTTAGATTCCTCGACTAGTTTTGGCCAACATGGCCATCAGGAGAAAAAACATTTTCTGCTTGCTGGTAGCAGTGAACTACAGAAATGAATGTCTTCCACTCTGTCATATAGTTTTCCCCAAAACCTTTTTAGAATTATAAGAATATATATCATTATCTCATATATATATATATATATATATATATATATATATATATATATGTCGAAACATGTCAGAAGAAAACTTTTCCATTCTGTCATATATTTTTCCCCCAATATTGTTTACATATATATATATATATATATATATATATATATATATATATATATATATATATATATATATATATATTTTGCTCTACTATTGTATTGTATTGAGCCTTCTTTTAAATTAATGTTACAAATGTTGGAATTTATATTCAATTTATTCTCAATTTATATATATATATATATATATATATATATATATATGTAGGGTAAATTTTGGGCAGCAAGTATACATCCAAACATTGATTAAATAGAACCCACAAGTTCAATCTGTTTAATTTTTTATTATACTTTTCCAATTTCCGGATAAGATGTGTATTATGCTCAAAGTTGTGGATAAACTGTCAGAAATTCATATTTTTTATTTTTGTTCAAGTACTTTTGACTTTTCAGGCATTATCAAAAGTGAGTATATAGTAAGTATTACCAGTATTATGATAGTGATTCTAGGATTCATTTAATACTAGAATTTATTTAATTTATTAAAATCATTTTTGATATTTTCATTTTCATAATTTTTATTATAATACATTTATTATAATTTTCATTTTTTAATAAATAATAATTATAAGGTCTTTGCAGGTAAAGAGGACTGTATGAGTGACACAGGGCAAAACAGTTTGAGCATTTAAAAGATTAAGAAGTTTATTACTGATATATTTGCTTAATCTATACAGTTTATGTGCATGTTTTGTTTTTCATTAATATATGTGTATATAATACTTTTGTGTCCCCCTGTATTTAAATTAGATTGTCATTATATACAGAATCTACTGTGAGGTAGTAATTGCATACTGTGTGCAAACAATCTGTAAATATACCCTGTGAGGATCATTTGTCTTTTGCCACTTCTAGTGAGTAAATGGTTTTTTCGTGTTATGCATTTATATTTTAGAAAATACATCTTTAAGTACCAGGTATGGTTCCTGCAAAGAGGTCAGTAATTGGGTTTATAAATTGTATATGCTGATTGGTTAAAATATGCATTGTGTTTCTCTATCAGATTCTGGCTTGATTTCATCTAAGATCCAGGCTACTGCTGGATGCAAAATTAATTACGGCATGATTTTTGGTGTGTTATATTGATTGATACTTAGCTTTAAGTTCTTTAGATATTGTAGTGAGTACAAAATAATAATAACTCTATTTATCCACTCCCTTCAAATTCAGGCATGCTGAGGAAAAAGACAAAAAGAAATTTGTGTGCCTATGTAAAATTTTCTTTGAACCAATGAAAACCTTGACTTCACAGATATTGGCAGGCAATCTGAGAAAAAGACAAAAATAAATTTGCAAGCTCATGTGAAATTATTTTCAGATCAATGAAAACCTTGTCTTCACAGAAATTCGCCATTTAGCCTAGAGAAATGAAAGATAAGAAAATAGTGAACTTATGCAAAATTCTTTTTTTATATAAAATAAGGAAAAAATTAAATTAACAAGTGTGTCTGAAGTCAAGTGAAAAGTTTTGTTTTAGTTTGTGTGCTCAGTGTTCAGATTTTTGCCAGTATTAAATTATTATATTCTCAGCCTTAAACAAGAACTTCGAAAAACTTTATTTCAACAATCCAAGAAAGCTAAGTTTTCAAACTATCTCTCTTCATCTACTTTTGAATGTATACAACTGTATAACCCTTCTGTGAACAACAAACTTTCATACCTTTGATTTAAATATTTTTTAATATTATTTTGTGTCAGATCATTTAATCTGTTGTATGACAATTCTTTGAAACTATGGACTTCAAACATTTCAGATTTATTTTCTCGAAATGACCTACTGACACTACTTCAAGCATGTAAATTCATAAATAAATTCCTTATTTTGTTTTGTTAAAATTAACAGTGTGTTTTCTCAATACTATTATCTTCCATTAATTTTCTTGGCATGGGTAAACCTACTATTCATTTTAACCCCCAAATCCCATGCCACTATAATTTTACTTATATTGAAAGTCTTTTTAGTCATAGAAGAGGTCTTACATATAAATTACATCAGTTTCTTTTAGATTTGCTGGAAGTATAAGAGTTGTTTAACATGTGACATGCTATTGGAAATTAGGATCTTCTACTTCTGTGGGTGTAGCGCTTGGTTACCAATATAGATCTGAATTAAGAATTATAACTTTTTTTTTTTTTTTTTTTTTTAAGCATTTCACCCCAAGCAAGGCGGGAAGCTACTAGGAAGCAAGGGGTTACAGAAAATATAGAGCGAGATCAGATAGGAGTGATAGAAGAAAGGATGAGGGTAGTGGATAGATCAAGGCAACTGGAGATGTCGATTGACATTACACTTGAATAGCTGGAGATTATAGCTCTCAGGGAAACTGGAATAGGGAAGGGAGTTCCACAGGTGAGAGGTGCGAGACATGAAGCTATTAGAGTAGAAGAGACAGCTACATTTAGGAGTTTCGACAGTGAAGGGGTGAGAGCGGGATGCCAGCCTCGTAGGGTGCTTGAACTCATGAAGTCTGGAAACCAGCAAATGCAGCTCCTATAATTATATAAGTTCTGAGATTTCTAGTTGATTGGAAGAACAAGTCTAGGGGAGTAGAGTCAGTGGAAATTAATAAGAAAAATTAAAAGAATATTGAATATCATATTAAAAAATTATGGTAAGTTTACAATGTTGGTGAGAGTTATAAGTTAGTACACAAGAACTAGATGAGGACATGGCTGAGTGATTAAAATGTTCACTACCTAACCATGAGATTGAGGTTCCAATTTCACCATGATCAATTTGTCAGGAAGGTGACATCTAACATTATCTTAGCCTGGGGAGGCAATCCCAGCATGTGGTAACATTGGAAAGTGCTTGAAAACAATAGAAAAAGTTGAACAAAATACTGTGAGTGAAATTGGGTAGATAGAATTGTTCATCGATGGTTGTGCTATCACAAAGTCACAAATCATTGTGACCAAGGGTTTCAGCATACTGACTTTGTTCAAGATGTTGATCATGCCAGATGACATGTTCTCTCCCATAAACTGTAACTAAGTTCTGCACAGTATAGCTGCATTGTAAACCACAGGTGGGCTCTGTGGATGCTGAAGAAACACAAATGTCTGGGGTCGGCAACAGGGATTTGCTAAATACTCTAAGATAGAAGCATACTCACATATGAGCAGCCAGCCATTATCTGAACCAACCGCTATCAATTTTGGCATCAAAGAGAGCTAGATAACTCAAAACTGATTGATTTAAAAATACATTTTATACAAAGAGCTGGGACTGACCAGAAAGATAGTATGTTAGGATTATCTTAAAATAATATTAATTTGGGTCTCATATTGTTTTATATTGGTTATTTATATTTTGTGCATTACTTATAAAATGATAAAAACATTAATATTATAATTTCCTCCAAAAGGTTGGCCCAAAGTTAGAAAATTAATTTTAGCAAGCAGTATTTTATCAGATGATCAAGAAAAATAGGAAAGAAAGTTTAATATTATAATTACCTTCTTTAAGTTGTCCCAAATTTGGAAAATTAATTTTGGCAACCAAAATTCTATCACATGTGATCATAGAAGAAAATGCAAAATTTAATATTATAATTACTTTCTATAGGCTGCCCCAAATTTGAAAAATTAATTTTAGCAACCAAATTCTATCAGGTGATCATGGCAAAAAGGATGCACAACTGTTCAATAACCATTGCATGAGTGTCTAGACTGAGGGGAGAGAGTATAGCTTAATTGGAATTCCTGTCTAAATAGAATTTTGAACAATGGTAACAATTGTTGTTTTATTGCAAAAATACTGACAAAATCATAGGGAACAGACACAAATGATGTCAGATTTGAAATTGATTTGAGATGGCTTTAAAAATATATTAAAAAGACATTTCTCATTATTGATTGTTATGTTTTTGTTTCAAGGAATTGTTTTGCATTCATTATTTCTTGAAAACATGAAAACAAATGTGGTAATTGAAGAATTAATTGAATTTTGTTTTTTGTCTGCTTCTAATCTTAGAGAAGATTCGGAATGGTAATAATATTTTCTTTTTTAATTAAAACAAGAAATAAAGATTTGTTATATACAATCATATTTTGATGGTCTCTTAGTTAGGCTTCTATTTACTAAATTTAGTCTGGTACAAGGTTAACAAGGTAGACTTTCCTCAGTGAAGATTGTACTCATTATATTTAATTGAAATAAAGTTTTGTAGCATTTTTCAATAGGCCACATTTGAACATGTGATTTTGTTTCACATGTGACTTAAATTTATCAGAAATTTTGAATGGTAATATATCTGTGCTTCTTTCTATCCACTTCATGTGTGGATTTTGAATTTTAAATATTTTTATATTAAAAGGTAACATGTAAGAAGATAAGATGCATTTTTGTTGTTCATGCTCTTTGATGGCAAACAAAATGACACATATGCAATTGAATAAATCTGCATAAAAATATCCAAATATTTTCTTTGAAATTCCTTTAAAAATGACTGGCACAGTAGTAGAAATGAGCTTTGAGACAAGTTGCTAACCATGCTCCATGACAATATACATGAATCTGAACTTCTTATGGTTCAAGCATTTGTGTGTACACAGAATCTTTTGTATATATATATATATATATATATATATATATATATATATAATAAAAAGGCTTAAACACTAATATTCCATGGTCATAATTTATTCCATTGGAATCGTAAATACGATCCAATTCATCAGACCTACAAATTCAAAAAGAAAACAGAAAAAACAACTCCAGAAATAAAAATAGAATTTAGAGAGAATGTAAGTATGAGAGTGTGGGACGAATGTTAGAGCCAAAGAGAGGGGTAACAGACAAGAGAAAGTGGGAGATTAAACCTTAACAGAGAGAAGTTTTAGAGAGGTGAGTGGAAGAGGTTTAAGTGAGAGAAATATGAATGTTGTCGGGTGTCTAATACATTAAAGATACATTTACGATTCCAATGGAATAAATTATGACCATGGAATATTAGTGTTTAAGCCTTTTTATTATATCCTTACTCTGTCCTGGACATTGAGTTCTACCTGGATTCTATCCTCTTGGAATTTTTTATTCAAAAAATATACATGTATGTGTATGCACCTATGTATATATATTTATATATTTTGCATATGTATGTATATATTTACCACTAATATTAGCTATATATATATATATATATATATGTGAAAATATGTAGAAAATAGGAAGGAACTGGTTAGGTAAATAATCCAAAGTTCCTTAGTATTTTAGTTATTATTTTTAAAAATAGTGCTCGATACAAAGTAGAGCATAAATATAATTATTTATTTAAAATATGATTCCAACTCAGATATAAGAGGTCTCATGTTTTTTTAAAACAAAGGCCAAAAACTTCAATATAATTATTTGAATTAAATTGAGTTAAAAAGTAAGCTCTGTTCCATCTTCAAGCAAAATTTTTTTTTTCTATGAATAATCTATTTTGAAATTTAAAATTTAATAATTGAAATCAAAATTTCCATAGTATGTTACTATGGAAAATTTGATTTCAATTATTAAAACACGAAATTTAGAAATACATTATTCCAAAAAAAAATTTTGTTTGAAGATGGAACAGAGCTTTTACCTTTTAACTCAATTTAATTCTAAAATAATTATATTGAAGTTTTCACCTTGTTTTGAAAACATGAGACATCTTATGTCAAAGTTGGAATCATATTTTTAAATAAATAATTATATATATATATATATATATATATATATATATATATACACACACTATTTCAGGTTGTTATGTTCAGATCATTGTCCTCATGTTTGTTTTCATATTCACAACATTTTGGCTGCTGTATGTTCCTGCTTTCTTCAGGTGATTTGAATTTGGTAAAGAGTGTAAAGGAGGAAGCACAGTGGAGTAATGGATAGCAGCTGGGATTGAGGAAATGAAGGGCCGAATTCAAATTCCGGTCGAATCCATTACATTCACTTACATGTTAATACGCTTGGGAAAGGTATGAATCCTCTTCTTCTCCCCACCCAGCTATAGGTAAATAACAGGACATCCTAGGTTCTATAACCTTGGATGGTAACTGGTCTATTGCAGAGAGAAATGGCAACCAACTGCGGGAAAAATTCTATGTCATTAGTCATTGAAAGATACAATTACTGATGAGGCACGCATGGCACATAACTGACTAAAATAGTGTAAATAGTTACAATATCTCATCTCAGAAATATATATATATATATATATACTAGCCAAGGTACATGGCTGTAATTGTATAACCACACACCCCTGTCTATGAATGTCTGCTTGCATGCATCATCCATTGGTATACTAAGCTACTCTCCCCACCTCATCTTTTTTATGGTATGTCCTTAGCAAGTGTTTGATTGTGCTTAATAAAGGAATTCCATTGACAAAATCTTGTGTGGTCATTGCTCAGGGTTGAATTGTTTCAATGTTTTACATATTCACTAAATTTCCTATGGCTGTAATAACTCTCAAATAGTATGCCATTGTTCACAAATCTAATAATCAAACAAAAACAGGGATTAAGTGTCAGAGCTTGATTCAACTACAAGGGCAAATGCATAAACACCCCCCTCCTTCTTTACATGGTTACTGTAAAGCTGGAATTAATAATAGTTTCTTTGGGTATTTTTCCCTTTTAATACTTCAATAATCCTTCTCAAATAATCTTTGCATCAAAGGTTGTTTGAATTCCAATTTAGAATGGAATCATATGAAGAAACAATTGGCTAAATGGTAAAAGTGGATTTGGGACCTAGTTTGTCACAGATTTCGTCCACTTAACTAAAATAATCTAAACCAAACATTCATGCAAGACATTTGTGTGTCATAAGGATTTTAGATGCATCAGTTGAAAAACCAGGGAGTTATGACTGATTTTGTTATAGGTGGGGAAGTGAACAGGACTAAAACCTCACTATCTTATTTCTTGCATGATGGCAAATTTTTTGCAATATATTTGAAGAAAATCAGATAAAAATGAGGAAGTTATTCAAGTTTTTATTTTAAGTAGAAGGAAAAAAGAAATTTTTTCAGTTTTTTTGCAATTTTTTGTGTGAAGCCTATGTCACAGGAAAGCAATCAAGCACTCTACATAAACTTTGTAACATGAGATATGTTTTGCATTAAGTGAAAAGAACAACAGCTCATCCAGTGTTTGTGTGTAACTTGCCATGGTTTTTGTAAAAAGTCATACCCACTTTCAGTTTTATTGATTTATTGGCCAAACCTGGGGAGCCTGGAGACTGAAAAATTGCTCTTAACCTATATTAAGTAGATTTGCAAGATATGTGCCCAATTTCATTGAAATCAGTCAAGAAATGTGGACATACATATATATAGCATGCACACACGCACACAGACAGCTTATGTTTTATAGATATATATAAAAGTGGACATTCAAGTTAATATTTTTATATATATATATATATATATATATATACACACACACACACATATATATATATATATATATATATATATATGATAAAACATAGTTTTAAAGTATGCTATATTTATGGGTTAAAGAGCTCAATATCAGTAAATATAAAAGTGGGCATTGAAATCTACACCCAGACCTGATGATTGCATTTAGCATGCAACAGACTGTCTCCTGTCCTGTGTTGACTTCAATTTCCACTTTTATATTTATATATACTCTATCTTTGATATTGAACACTTTAACTCCTAAACATAGCATATCTTCAAACTATATTTTATCATATATACACTTATTTCAGCTGTACCAGACCAATATGTCTGATTACAACAGATGTCTCTTTATCACTGCTCATAATGAGTACAAGTGTGTCTTCAATGAAGTGAAGTTAGTGTTTGCTGATAGAATGAAACAACATAAAGCATCTCGCAAGTTCCATTCTAGAGACTATTGATGGCTCTGCAAGAGTGTGCTGAACAACAGCAAATTCTCATTCCCTCCCCTATTTAATCAATTCAAAGTCCTGGCAGCAAATAAAGATGAATGCTTTGCTCGAAAATTCTCATCCAACACAACACTTGACTCATCTGGTGTACCCACACCTGATTTTCCCTATAGAACTGAGGTCCTACTGAGTAATATGCATATAACCCTGTCACTGGTCTTGGACATCATTTTTGAATTGGACTACCACAAGGCAAGTGGAGGTGATTGGATACCAGTCATCATCCTAAAGGAATGTGCTCCTGAGCTGGCTCCAGATTTCTCCAAACTATACAACTATTACCTCGCTGCCTTGTTGGAATTCTTCATCTGCAGTCCCTGTCTTTGAGAAAGCTGGAGAACCTTGATCCCTCTAACTACCACCCTCTCAGTCTCCTACTACAAAGTATTCAAGGCTTTAATCAATGCTGAAGTGGTTAAGCATTTTACCTTCCACAACCTACTCTATGATAAACAATATAGTTTCCATTCTGACATGCTTAAGGTCATAACTGAATATGTATATCAAGCTCTTGATAATAACGGAAAAGCTTGTGCTGTGGCTCAAAGGAGTTTGACAGGGTTTGGCATGCTGGTCTTCTACATAAGCTTCAGGGCTATGGTATTACAAGACAATTATTTAACTTAATCCAATCATTCCTATCTAATCGGGAAATGAAGGGTGTTCTGAATGGGCTGACTTTCAGCTCCTTTCACATGAACTTGAGTGTCCCCCAAGGCTCTATCCTGGGTCCTACACTGTTTCTCATGGTCATCAATGATCTTTCTGATGTCATCAGATGTAGGCATCTATACTGATGACATTACTATTTACTCCTGTCTCAATAGTAATTCCCTCAATGCTAACAAAGTTAACCTGACTGCTGCTCTTGAAAAGGACTTCCAATCAGTGGTTAACTGGGGCCAGAAATAGCTTGTAAATTTTAATGCCTCCAAAACTTCCCTGCCTGGTTGATGCATGACTCCAGGGAGCATCTCGCTGTGCCTTCTTGACTTCACATTTTCAACAGACTTGAAGTAATGACTACATAGAATTGATAGCTGCATCTACTGCAAGGAAAGTTGATTCATTGTGTTGTGCCAGAAGGTATTTCTAGTTCATCTTACATATCTAAAAATCTACTATTCATCTGTGCATTGAATACTGTTGCCATATTTGGTCTGGCACCCCTTCTGTTCATCTCAAGGTTCTTGTCGAAATTCAAAGAAGGATCTGCAATGTAATCAATCCTGACATGGCATCTCGACTTTCTCACAGACTTGATGTGGTTTCCCACTGTCTTTTCTACAAATATTTTCATGGCAACTGCTCTGACAAGCTTTTTGCCCTGGTGCCCTGATTACATGAATTTAAACATGCTACTAGATTGACAACCAGGTACCACACTTTTAGTGTTGAATTAGTTAAATGTAACTGCCACTTCTACTGCAATAGTTTCTTTTCTCACATTTTCCACCCATGGAACAGTCTGGAACTTGCTTTCCTGATTAATGCAAACTTCAAAAACCTAAATGCAACATCAGTCGCCATCTTCTACCATCTTGTATTCTGTTCATCTTTTATTCTTTCCTCAATCCCGCTATACCCAATCTTTTCTCTCACCTTCACTCTCTGTAACCCTTTGCATACTAGTGGCATTCCCACCTTGTTTGGGATGAAATGACTAAAAAAATGACCAAGCAGCTGTCTTTTATTTTTTAGGGGGAAGGGCTTTTTGGTCTAGGTTAGTATTTTCCAATAGCTTTGCTTGATGGATATGTACATTATATATATTTTCAGGATCTGTTTGTGTTTATGTTTGAATAAGTTATGTGTGTGCGTGTGTATATATGTCTGTGTGTATACTTATGTAGATTTATATATGTGTAAGGTGATATGGAAAGTTTTTACTTTGATATGTTTAGCCATTATGAGAAAATTAATTTTAAAATGTCAGGTTTTTATAAGTACCTAAGTATTTTAACATACTTTATTCACTCAAAGTCATTTTTAATCATTGATCTTAGAATGTATTTGTATATAGCTGTCAGTTTAGATATTTTTAAATATGTCTGACATTGTGTAAGACATCCATATGAAAGTCTCACTTTGATGAGAATATTTAAGAACATGACTCGAGTTTTTAGGTTAATGTTATGACTTTGTGGCAATTTGTGGTATTGGGGAAAACTATCCCTAGAACATCGTATTATGTGTTATGCCTTATCTACTATATTATTTTTTATAACTGATTCATAAACCAATGTATTTAAAGTGTTTATTATTTATTAATTCTACATGCTGAATTTTTATGTTGGGTTGAGCGCACATGCCATCACTACATTCATTCCAATTCTAAATCATAGTTCATAGCTTGTTTTGAGCCCTAATTCCTGTAATACTCGGTAGAGGATCTTGATTTTTTTGTTCTAGATCAGTCTTATTCCAACTATGAATACCTATGTCATCAGCATAATTCCTTTCATCATCAGTAAATTAACCTTGGAAAGGAAAGGAGGAATGCCTTTTCTATTAGTTGGTTTGTTAGGGATGTGACATGGAAGACTTAAATGATCAGTGCCCATCTCTTCACATCTGTGCTTCCTAAGGTACATGGTATAGTGAAGGAAAAAGAAGCTGTTTGAAGCAACAAACGTAGTTCTATTTTCAAATGATTGATAGAACATGTGATAAAATGGAAGTCTCTAGGAAAATAGGAACTAGAAGGAAACTGATAATTGAAATCAGAAAGAAATAGTTGACATACATAAGGAGGAAAGGAGGCCTAGAGAATTTAATACTCACAGGACATGGCAAGAGAATCAGGAAAAATAAAAAGTAACCTAATTAGCAAGTTTGAATAGAAGATGTTAAAAGTAAAAAGTTACTTAAAAAAATAAAAGTTGTGGAGAGACATGATCACTTACATCATAAGAGGTCTTGGTACATATAAATCAGGCAATATCTATATATATAAAGTTGTAGCCTCTGTCTGTCTGTTTGTTATCAAATTCCTCCGAGACAGGTTACTTAGATAAGTATATTTGATTTTGATCAAAGAGGGTCCCTGGTCCCCCACGGATTCTTTTTTTTCTTTTTGATCTAAATTAAATTTAAATTTGAGCAAGGGAATGACTCCTATCAAAAATATAAAAGGAGAAAGCCAGAAGATGGCGGTCATGTCAGCAAGATCAAAATGAGACAATATGGACATCAAGTTGAGCAAGAATTCACCAGTGGCTAGTGACTTACAATACATATTTGTTGTCAGAATTCAACTGATATATCAATGTTGAAATCTGCTCATCAATTTATTCAACCAAGTATTGCATCAAATACATATGAATTGGGTCAGATAAAACTGTTTTTGCACTGAATTTTTTCCTTTTGATTTAAATGAAATTTAAATTTGAACAAGGGAATGACACCTACCTAAAATATAGAAGGAGTAAGCCAGAAGATGGAGGTCACATAAGCAAGATTAGTGAGTAATACTGAATTGCATCATTTTTCTCCACAAATTATAACAATGATTTAAAATCAATGTTCATTTTCTTACAAAAAATTGTGTGACACGCAGCAAGTCGCAGGTAATTTGGATAGTACTTAATAAACTTGTTACAGAAAAGAGAATGAATATAGAAATCATTCCTTTGAAAGAAGTCCTGGAAGAATAAGGGATTGGAGCCATTGAATGGATTCAGACAGGAAAGCAGGTCACAAACATTATGATTAAACATTCTCACACTCACAAAAACTTGTTAAAAAATAGAAAATGTGATAGATTGCTAACCAATTCTATTGTCTATTGTAAAGAGTTGTCTCCCTTAAATTCTTAAGTACAACCTTATAAGACAGGTGACCATTAAGATCATTGGGATTGTTATAAAAAGGAAGTCAGACATGTTTGAAGAGGAGTTTTATGTTATATGAATTTGGTTACAACAAATATTAACAACAAAGAACATGAGCTACACAAGTATTTCTATTGAATAGTACAATTAATATAGGTACAGACTCAGAAAACATATACAATATGTGTGTGTGTGGTGTTTATATATATATATATATATATATATATATATATATATATATATATATATATATATATATATATATATATATATATATATATACACACACACATATATATATATATATATATATATATATATATACTAATACCCTGTACCTTGCTGCATGTCACACATACTTTATGTAAGAAAATGATGATTGATTTTAAATTACTCGGAATAAAATATGCATCAAATATATTTATTTTCTCTCTTTTAATAATGACACCAAAATGCTTGTCCATGAATATGAAAGTATCCAATTGAAAATAAGTAAAAGAAACTTATCTAAATTATTCAATGAAACGTGTCTCAATGAAAACATGCTGCCAAAATATATGCTATATATATATATATCTATATATATATATATATATATATATATATATGAAAATTCTGATATACATAATAACATATCTGTAAAGACAATCAAAAGGCAAAAAGAAAACTTTTCTTTATCAATGCATTTTGTCTCCTGAGGAACTTTATCAAGATAAATGTAGTAAATTTATTTTATAATATTTTAGAACATTCTCAAATTTAAAGCTTAATGGTATTTTCCTTCACCTTACTTCTTCTGTGTATAAATAGAAATTAAAAATAAAATTTCCACATATACTTTGATAAAATTCCCCAGGGGAAGAAACACATTGGTCAAAGTAGATTTTTCCTTTTGTCTTATATATATATATATCATGTGTGTGTGCATTGTGTTTGTACATGTATATATAAATATGTAGATGGATGAATATCTATATGCATGTATATGTATATATAAATATATAAAAATACATTTAAGAATGAATGCATATTTTTGAGTCAAATTATATGTGTGCCTACATAAGTTCATTTATCTATATAAGTGCATTGTAAACAATTGGGTATTTTTTTAAATACCTAATTTTTAATATGCTGATAATCTAAAATACAAAAATAGATTAACAAAATGTGTTTCATTTCCTGCTTATACCAAGATCAGAAGTGACTTTTTAGATCATTATTAAATATTCCTGCTTGTATCATGAACACTGGATTTAGTATAATGAACGCATCAACTGGGATCCTTCATACATCATAAGTTTTCTAAATTTTGAGAGCGGCGCCAAAATAAATGGCTTTGCTTTAAAAACCCTCTTCCCATCAAGGTGAAATAATGATGATTGCCATGACAACAGCAATAAGACATCCTTGGCTTTATTAGTTTGATTAGTAATTAATTATTAATACTAGTAATTGTATAAAATTAGCTAATAATATAAAAGTACTCTTCTATATGAAATACAAATGCTAGCACAATTAAATTCAAATTTTTTTAAAATTTTCCTTACAAAATGATTGTTCCTCTTCCTCCTTCTCCTCCTTTTTCTTTGTCTTCTTCTTGACATGTCCCTTCAGAATGTAGGCAATCATAGCTCTACACAATTTTCTATCCCTTGTAGCTATAAATAAATGTTGTATTTTTGTTATCTCTCCTAAACCTTGCTCTTCCATCCATTTACACAAACATGTTAGTTAGGTTATACATTGTTTTCCTCTGTCCTGTTTCTTTATTTTTTTGATATGTGTGTGTGTGTGTGTGTGTGTGTGTGTGTGTGTGTGTGTGTGTGTGTGTGTGTGTCTTTGTAAATTTTGTCATTTTGCTATCCCCACTAATCCTTATTCTGCCACCCATTTATACAAGCTTGCCAGGTAGTTTACGTGTTGCTTTGCTCTGTCCCTTTTGCATTCAATGTCTTGTAAGTATCAAATTTTTCAAGCCCTCTTTCCTCATTTTATGCCTTAGAAATTTCAACAATCTCTTGTAAGTATCAGTTACCTTTTTGTTTCCATTTTCTCTAAAACTTTGTCATTTTTCCCAAGTTCAGTCCATGCTATTCTCAGCATCCTTCTGTAGAACCATATTTCTATTGCCTCAAGTCTTTTCTTCATTAGTGAGAAGATTGTCCAAAATTCACTCCCATATAGAAGGACCAATATTATATAACAGTTCGGTACTTTTTTCTTCATGTCTAATGAAATTATCAGATAGATATAGCAACTGTGACTTTTTTATGAATGTTTACACTATTAGTCTCAGGATCAAAATTTTCTTCAGTATTCAATTGCTCTTCTAAAGTCATGATTTTAAATAGCCTTGTCAGATCGAGGCTTTCATATGGATGCCATGCATAGTGACCTATTCAGAAATATCTAAACTGTCAGTTGCATACAATCGCTTTCTCTAATCAATGATTAAAAATGTCTTTGAGCAAGTGAAGCTTGTAGGTGTTAGCAAGGAGTCGTGGACTGATGGTAGAGAATCGCAATCAAAGAACTGTACTAAATAATTAAAACCACATCACTTAAGGACTTTCAAAAACAGCAGCAACAATTAAAATGAATATCAGCTGTAATTTGGAGAGAAAATAATGACATATTTAAGTTATGGACTTCAGAAAATTATTAGAAAAATGATTGGCATTGTTGTCTAATAAGCCCTGTGCTAGGAAGGGTTGAGGGTTAAAGGAAATAATTTTATTGTCCCAGCATTTGTATTTGGTACACAACTGAAGGCATGTCTCTGGAGTTAATATTTTCAATAGGGTTTCTAGATCATTAAACTATCAACTTTTTGAATTATTAATATGACATTAACAATTCAACTTGGGAAAATATATACTGGGAGAAAATCAACAAGAATCTGGTACCAGTAACTCTTTTGACTTCAGTATTTTGTCAGAATTATAAAACCTGTAGTGAATAGGATATTGTTTATACATGTCATTAGTCACCAAATGATGTGGGGGAATAGGATTTTTTTTTATACACATTGGTGGTCATGAAAGGATGTAGGGTCATTCATATCATACCAGTAGGAATAGCCTTGTGTTCACAGAAATAAAAACATACATTAAAAACATGTTAAATTATAAATTAAAATCATACAATTTATTTATTTTTGTGTGCTGGTGTGTGTGTATTTTAGTTATGACTGTTTTATGGTTGCATGTGATAAAAGAAAGAAAATCACTTCATATTATAACAAGTGATATTCCAAAGAGAGGACATGGACGTCTTGACCTTCCAACAGTCAGTAGCGAAAGAGAATGAATTTAGAGTTTTTGGTGCAAAGTCTGTTTTCAAGCTAGGAAAAGTTTCTGTTGCATTCTGGGAGAACTTTTATTATTTTGGTTTATTTAATTTATTTAAAAAAAAGTTTTAATGTTATTTGTTTTATTTTACTTCATTTATGATATTCATTATTATTAGTATTATTTTATATTTTTATTTAATAATAATAAAAATGTCCCTACAAACCATACCAAATAAGCAGCAATATCAAGAAGAGAACTAAACAAAATAATTTAATTATGCCAGCATTTTTATTTGGTACACAACAGTAGGTTTTCTAGTTGATCATTAAATTATCAACTCTTTGAATTAATATTACATTAACAAGTGAAAAACTGGAAAAAATATACTGAGAGTAAGTCAACAAGACTTTTTGAACACTTTCTGTCTTTAATAAGTTCAATATTTGTATATTATAAAAACAAATTAAAGTGAAATTAATTACAGTCTTTTAAGTGGTTTTCAAAGCTTTTATAATTAAAACTAAAATTCGTATCTATATTATCTTCCTCATTCTTTCATAGCAAACTGCTGTCTGGAATAGTCATGCCGGTGGGAATTTATCAGCTTACAAAATAGGCATACTGGTTCTGATAAGAATTCTTCTGGGAATATTTATATAAACTTTATAAACATAGGAACATAATAATCATTCTGCAGAAAAAATTATTTGAAGAATATTAAGCTCGGCACCAGGGGGTGGGAATTTGAAGGAAATAATTTAATCATGCTTGCACTTGTATTTAGTACACAAGAGTAGTTAATAATGTGCACAGGGGTAGTGTTATTGCCATTACTAAAACAAGTGATGATGATGATCATGTGAGAAAAAAGTTTATAGGATAAAAGTGAGATTAGAACTTGTCTTGATTGTAAATATTTAATTACCGATTGGACAATATTCAAAACAGGTCTGACCAATCAAATGATCTTCCCATGAGAATTTCTATCTTATTTGTATTGTTTTGTGTGTGGGTATGAGCATCAGTGGGTGGGGGGAGAGTGTGCACTTCAGTTTTTATCAAGAGCCTCATTAGATGGTGAAGGCTAGGAGAGGTATGTGGTCAGGAAGGTAGGTAGTGACTAGCAAATAGTGGTTGGGAGTATGTACTGTTCATTTCTTTAAAACTATGCCCTCTCTACCTACCTGCCCTTGCACTCTCCCCCCCCCCCGGACTTTACAGACTTTTATTTATTGCCAACATTTATGGTTTCTTTATGAAAAGATAGAAAGAAAAACAAATAAAGATGAGGAAATGGAAGCAAACTAAATTAATGGATCCATTGTATATAAGAGCCTGAAGCAGTGATTAAATAAGGGTGGTCTATTTACAAGGTAAGCATTTGTTTTGATGGTTTTCACCTGACTGAAGACCACTCCCCTCTCTCCACTTTTACTGTTATTATTATCATAAATTGGAGGGGTTGCTGAAAAGTTCTTGTTCTAACAAAAAAAAGAAAAGCATTTACCCCATAATTTTGATGTTTTGTTATTTGAACTGATTTTGGAAAGTGGTTTGGGCTGAGAACTTTTCAGCATTCTTTGTATTAAAATGATATGAATAATTATTATAATTTAAGTTATTCAGTGTATTTTTTTTCATCTTGATTATTATAGATGTTATAACAGACAAAATGCTTTGGACAACTACTGGGAAATGCATGAATTCATCTACTCCCCCAACATATGGGTTAAACAGTATGACTTGCATGCATATAAATATCCACATCCCATGAATATTAACATGGTTTCATACCAGGGAAACATAGTGACCACACCATTTACTAGAAGTTTTTAGAATGCTTTACAAATCAATTTTGGGCATTATCCTGCTGAATAAAACCATTTTGTCTATCCTATTAGCAAACATATAATATCAGAGTTATTGTACAGCTGTTTTGTGAATGGTTTCTGGACCATGTAGTAGTCTTTGGTGGGTCCATTTGATGCCATAATGAAGGGTACCATTATGGTAGTATCTCTGGACATTTCAGTCCAGGTGATTTATGCATGCAACTCCTGCGGGTATGTCTGTCTCACTGCCTACTAGACTTCTAGCAACCAATACACACATGAAATCAATTAAAATGAAAAGGAACAAAACTAGCAAACCCAATGTCAAAAAAAAAAAGAGTAAACTCCAGGTATACCATCTCCTACACCAATGTGAGGTGTCTACATTCCAACTTTCCAGAAGTGGAACTCCATCTTCTTCGGTCCAAATCCAACATCCTGCTTCTGTCTGAAACAGGTATCAATGCCTCATTCCCCCCACAAGAGCTCACAATCATGGGCTACTCATCCCTTATAGCAAAACATGACTAACTTATTCGCCATGGTTATGGATTCAGAGCCTACATTAAGGACAGGAAAAAAACAAGGACCCTAATCTCCCATAAATGTGCATCCACGTGGCACTGATCTGTAGTACCGGATTTGTCTTTGCTCTCTATCACCCTCAGGACTAAGGAACAGTAATCTTCATTTGAATATCTGAGAGGTTTAATAATATCTTCACTGAATTTCCCTTGGCTTGTATTTATAACCTGTGGTGACTTCAATATCCACCATAAAGAGTGGTTAGTCAACTTGAACAGAACCAAGGAATAAGATAGATATTACATTGCCTATGAACTAAAACTGATCATCAAAGAACCCATCCATATTTCTGACATGATGGTACATCAGGTGAAACTCCTCTACATCTTTCTAACATCCTGCCCCAATAAATGCTTATCAAAAGTTTTACCCATCCCCCCCCTGCCGCAACCAGGCACATCAGACCATCCCCTAGTCAGTGTCTAGATTGATGCCAAACATAAGGCATCCCTTGATTTACTGTTCCATAAAACGTTTTTTCACTATACAAAGGCAGACTGGAACACCTTTCAATCATATATGACAAAAGCACCTCTCTCAACCTTCTTCAAGTGCAATACCTCCAAAACTGCTTCCCTTGTCTTGGAATGGATCCTTCCTGGAATGCAAAGTTATCTACCCAGCCAAAAAATTTCAGCAAAAGCAAAATAGTTATCCCTGGTTCACACCTGAATATGCTGCAGCCATAGCTCCTCAGAACCACTACTTAAATATCTATCACAAGGAGTGGTGTAGTTTGACACCTACTGCACTCATACTCATCCACAATCACTGAAAAAAAATCATTTCGGGGGGGGGGGGTCATATGCCCGCCTACGAAACCCTGTTTTCAGACTATTTTTGGCACCTTAGCCTGGTTGAAAAATTTTGTTGGGGGTGACATTGTGTCACCCCTCCTGTGCTGGCACCCGGGGTGATCTGCCCCCCCTTGCCCCCGCTTAGCTACGCCACTGGTATGAATTCCACTTGAGGACAGGTGTGAGAATTTTTAGACTATTGGCCTTAAATTCTCACACCTGTCCTCAAAAGTAACTTTCTTTCTCTACACTCCATTGCAAAAGATGCATGTAAAATGGTTGGCTTCCGGTACTGTTCCTGACACCTCATGCTATCTGCTACCTTTACAAGAGCCAGATCAGGACAAAAATGGAGTACTTTTGTCATTTGTGAGCAGGAACTGCCCGGTCCTCACTTTCCAGTCTCAACAGAGTTCAAAAGATTCTCTGAGTTCTTGTGGGTGATAAATTATTTTCCACCCATCAACTTCTCTCTCATAGTCATGATGTGGCAAACCTTTCACTGGTCTATCACTACTTCTATAGAAAGTGCTCGGACAAACTAAATTCCAAGCTCTCTCTCATGGGCAGGATGTGGCAATCCTCCCCCTGCTCTATCACTACTACCATGGAAAGTGTTCAGACAAACTACATTTCTTGGTCCCATCATGTCTAACCTTCCCTGCTAGGACCTTGCCACTTATATCTTCTCCTCCTCTCCATATAAAGTGTCTCTTAACATAACCCTCTACTTTGAGTGGACTCTGGGACTTGTACAGGGTGCCCCTTAATGTAAAAAACATGAAGAAATGTATACTGGGATACTGTCAACTAATTGAAAGAATTCTTGTAGTCAAACCGAAAGGAAAGCTGTTCAACATCATAGTTGTATATGCATCGGCTGTACTAAGTATGGAAGAAGAAATTGGAAAAATTCTACTGTATGCTAGACAATACCAAATCTCAAAGCAAATTGTAAGAAATTACAATTATCATGGGAGACATGAATGCCAAAATAGGCATGGAGAGAAATAGTAAATTACTTAGTAAATCCGAACAAGGAACTTGTAATAAGCTTGGAGAAAAATGGATTCAGTGGCTCGTGGCAGACAATCAGATAGTAGCCAACACCTGGTTTCGAGAGCATCCAATACATATATGGACATGGAGAAGCCCAACTTAGAGTGAAACTACAGAAATTGAAAAGGGCTACAATATGACTGATTCCTGAATGTCTTGAATGTGAAGGAGAAAATTTGAACAGTTAAAAGCAGATACAATGGTCAAAATGAGAATGGAAACGTATAATGTGACTCATTAAGAGAAGCTTTAGGAACATCAGCAATTAAGATCATCCCAAAGAAAACTAGAGAAAGTAAAAATGAATCAATGACATATGAAATTCTCAACATGATGGAAAGAGATAACAATGCCAAGGTATGGCACAAAATATAGGACACTGCACAAAGAAATGAGATAAAAATGCATGTGGGCTAAAGAGGAATGACTCTATGAAAAATATGCAGAAATCAAAATAAGTATCACAGATAAAACAAATATACATAAAAATTAAGAGAACACACAGATCAAAAGACATGCCCATCAACATAATGCATAAAATCCAAAGACAAGTTATGGATATTAGAAAAAGATAAAATGCTTCAAAGATAGAATGAATACATCAGAGAACTCTTTCAAAACAAAAGAGAACAACTGGCAATATACTGAAAGATGAAAAATATTAAAATCTGAAATGAAATCAACACTGGCCAAATGGAACAGAAACAAAGCAGCAGGACCAGGCAGAATTGTAATAGACATACTCCCAGCCTTAGATGATTTTGACATAGACAAGGTTATAGACATAATAAATGAAATCTATAATGGTATTGATATACTAGAAGACCTAAGTAGATGTATTTTCATAGCACTGCTTAAGAAGCCAGGTGTAAGTGAATGTGAACTTCAGACAATCAGCTTAATGAGCCATATAACAAAACTTATCATCCAAATTCTGATGAACTGAGTGCACAACACAATTTGGCCAGAAATAGAATAAGAACAACAACATACTAGAGCAAACCACCTGCATATAGAGAGATAATGAATTCACTAAAATATACAAAAATAAGAAGAGGTTAAGACAAGGGTGGGTCTTCTCACCAGACCTATTAAACCTATACAGTAAGGTGATTCTGAGAGAATTAGAAGACCTATCAGGATTCATTATTCTTAACACTATAAGATATATAGATGACATAGTGTTGATAGCAAAAGAAAACTATAAGAACTGCAGAAAGTAGTAAAAGAAAGCAAGAAGAAATTACTAAACATCAATTGCAAAAAGACAGATTGCATGGTTGTTAGCAATCAGAACAGCCTAACATGCAAATTACATATTGGAGATATCAAAATCAATAATTACAACAATTTAAATATCTTGAAAGCCTTTTAAAAGAAGATGGAATGTGTGGCACTGAAATCTGAAGCTGCATTGGGATAATGAAATATGCCTTCCAAAAGCTGAGCAAAGTATTAAGAAATAGAAAAATGGAAACAAGATGGACTCTTCTCCTTAGAATCAGAACAAGAGTGATGAAATTTAAAAATCACATAATGAGGAAAGATGGCTTGGAAAATTTTGTACTCACAGGACAGACTGATGGTAAGACAGACTAAGGAAAACAATCTATAACCTTGGTAATCATAGTGAGCTTAAGTAAATGGATAGTGGAACAAGGTTTAGGAGAGATGACAAAAAGAAAAAAATTATTAAGAGCTATAAAGGACAGGAAATTGTGGAGAGCCATGATCACCAACAACCTGAAGGATCATGAAACATAAAAGAAGATTCTAAAAACAATAGCCATGACCTTTCCTTTAGACTTTGGGATCTTCAGTTTCTTCAGCTGTTGTTTGAATTCTTGTCAAGTTTTTTGAAATAAGCATTTTCCTGGACATGCCAGAATCCATTGTCACCATCAAAATATTCTGATGTGCCAATTCTGGGAAAGACTGCGAAAATTGACAGGGTTTAAGGTAAGGAATTTTAAAAAAAATTATTTCCAATTTTCATCCTTGACATCCTGCAACAAAAATGTTTGTTCTAATTATATTTGAACTTTGTCACTTATTAATTGTAATTGATTTTATCATTTAATGAGATGGATTAAAATTAAGTGATTGATCACAAATTCAGATGTCTGGGTGTCATTAATCAATTGTTCTTTTGGATAAAGGAAAATATGTTCTCAATGTGCACATTTATTTATGATGAAAGAAACATGCGTGTAGGTAATCAAAATTTTTATTAATAGACAAGTATGGAGGCCATTGAGTTATTAATTCAATGTTTATTTATAATATAATAAGAACAGTATTCAACAACAAAATCCAAAGATGCATTAGTATAGTGGAAGATGCCTTACAAAAGCTAAGAAATGTCTTAAGAAAGTTTTGATAGAAACAAAGAATACAGTACTGAACTGTTATGTGATATTGGTCTATGCAGATGAAGAAGAGACTACAATTTCATCAGAGATGAAGAAGAGACTTGAAGCAACAGAAATATGGTTCTACAGAAGGATGTTGAGAATATCATAGACCAAACATGTGAGCAACTGTGAAATTTTAAAGAAAATGGAAACACAAAGGACACTTCTCCTTAGAATCAGAAAGTGAGAATTAAAATGTGCAAAGGGAATACAACTGATTCTGAGAGAATTTTAACTTAACTTGATGATTCCACTTTCTATACAGATAAATATTATGCCACCTGCACATTCATGCACATACACACAAACACATACACACACACACACACACACACACACACACACACACATATATATATATATATATATATATATATATATATGAAAGTGAACATTGAAGTCAACACTTAGAGAGGCGACAGGCTGTTTCATGCAAGATGTGATCGTCAGGCCTGAAGTGTTCACTTCAATGTTCACTTTTATATTTACACATGCTATATCTCTGATATTGAGCACTTTATCCCATAAGTATAGCACATCTTAAGAGTATATTTTTATATATATATATATATATATATATATATGTATATATATGAATAAAGTCAAAGGAAAACTGATCTTAGCATGTTTCATCCTCTGACAGACTTTATCAAGGCAAATGCAATGATTTTATTTTGTAACAAGTATTTATATACAAGAGTAAAAATGTTATTGGTTTTACAAAATTTTAAATATAAGTATGATCATAAATATTCATCAGGTTAACTGGAAAGCCTAGGCAAAGTTATGGTGGATACCAAGTGACACTAATAAACAAAAGTGATCTTCTTGAATTTTTTAATGCAAATTAGTATTTAAATTATTTTAGTTTGAAATTAATTTATGTGCTATATATTTTAAACCATTTTCTTTTAATTTTTGAAAATATTTATAGTCATGTATTTTGGCTTGGGAAAGTAGTAATTCTTTGAGGAAAGGAAATATTTTAAAAATCCATGGAATAGATTTATATTTTGATAAGTTTTGATAATGGCACTCTTGATAATTTTCCATCTAAATAAGTTACTTTCGCTTTTATTAAGTGTGGTATTATTTAGATCAAAGTTGTGATTGCATTTATTTCTATGTATAACTAATGCATTTAATAAATGGTTGTGTATAAGGTCCCATTTGTGTTCATAGATATGTTTTTTTTTAATTTCTGCAAGTTTCCACAATGTATTGTGAGTAGCAGTTCTAGTAATTTATTCTTTATCTACCTGCTTCAGAATTGTTACTGTTATGGGTATTTTTAGTTCTGATTATATCCATAATAGTTTTGGATGTGGTTGTAAATATATTGATGTTGTTTCGATTGGATAAATTGTATGGCTATTAGATGTTATGGAGTTGGTAGGTAGTATGATGTGTTTCTGTCTAGTTTATTGTCATTGTTGGTAATAATGGCATTATCTTTTTTGAGGTTCTATATAAATACTTATTACAACATAAAATCTTTGCATATATGGTGGACTCTCCTATCGTGAATGATAAATGAGGGACAGTTTTACCTTTAGTTATACACTTATGCATGCAAGCAGGGGTTATTGTGGAGAAAATCAGGCAAAGGAAGGACATATTTTATTTGTGCTTTCTTAAGTGTGATACTAGCCCAGCCTTGCTGTGGTTGACAAAGCCACACTGACAGATGAAATTTGTTAAAGTAGGATTTTGATGGCATCTCTGCTTCAGAGCTTGATCAAGCTGATCATGGTGCTTCAGTCTACTGTGTTCAAAACCCTTTAACTTAATGAAACATGTCTTATGCCACTCCTTTTAGTTTGATGCTTGGGCTTCCCAGCTTTACAGATGAAAGTTAAGATGTTTCAAGTTGTCTTTCAATTTATCTCTGTAGCGTAAGAGTGGACGTCCAACAGAATGCTTGGAGTTTGGTAATTGTCAGTACAGCACCTTTTTTGGAAGCCTATGCTCATCCATTCTCAAAACATGACCAGCCCATATAAGTTGTATCTTTGCTAGAATGGTTTCAATGCCTGTGGTGTTGTCACATTTCTTCAGTATTGCACTATTCTTGACCTTATCATCCCATTTTATATCACATATGGCATGGAGACAGCACATGTGAAAGGTATCAAGTTGATTTATGTGCTTGTGGTACAGGGTTCAAGTTTCAGCCCCATAGAGAAGGATAGAGGGAACGACTGAACTGTATATGCTGATCATTACTCTGAGAGACATGTCTTTGCATATGTGTGTGTGTGTGTGTGTGTGTGTGTGTGTGTGTGTGTGTGTGTGTGTGTGTGTGTGTGTGTGTGTGTGTGTGTGCATATGTAGAAGGATCAGTAAATTTGAAGGCTAATATCACATGCTGATATTAGCAGAATTCTGATCTGAATTTTTCATTATATAATGTTCAATCAATCTTTGAAGAAACATTAGAATATGTTTATTGACAAAGAAGGAGATTATGTTGAAAATAAATATTTGCATAAAATAAATACTCTTTTTCAACATTAGGCTGTAGGCTTAATGACGTACTTATATGCATTTAAATGCTTAGAAATATACATTAGTAATATATGTGTTGCTAATGGATATCATGAAAGATATATATTTTATATGGGATATGTCTGCATTTTTTTTTAATATATATATCCGAATACAAGGTTGGTATAGATGGAATAAACTTCCAGTAACCAAAAACTCTATTTTTAAAAAAAGTGCCAAATACAGAGTAGAGCAGATAATATTTATTTAAAAATTATAATGTTATAACATCACTACATAAAAATTATAACATGTTATAACATCACTACATAAAAATTATAACATGTTATAACATCACTACAAAAATAGCCATTTTGTTTCAACACTTCTGATGTCTTGTCAAGTGATTGTGTTGTGAGTAAAATAAAGAGATTTTACGTAAGATGTAATGGCCAAATATTTCTCCCAGTGGGGGTAGTGGTTGATTTATGAACTCTTTAAAAACTCCTTATTTTACATGCAACACCATCTCTTGAGAAAACACTAGAAGTGTTGAAATGGCTATTTTTGTAGTGATGTTATAACATACATATGTTATAATTTTTAAATAAATATTATATATATATATATATATATATATATATATATATATATATATATATATATATATATATATATATATATGCGTGTTTTATTCCTCACACACAATTCTGAGTTTCATACATGATGCAATCATTAGATACAATTGAAAACATAGATAATTTTACATCTTATTTCAGGTATATGAAAGCATGATTTCTTTATTAAAACTTTTAAATACCCAGGCTGGTAAACACAGTTTGTAAAACACAGATGTCTAATCAAACACATTCTAAGCAATCTAAGGATTATTTTCAGGAATAATTTATCACTATTATTGAAGCAAGGCTACACTAAACTGAAAATGTTACACTGAAATATAAGTAAAAGTTTGTCACTTAGCTGAATGATGCTACCTTCAGCATCTTGACCAGAGTTTTATTGGTGGACCTGTTTGCCCACTCTTCAGGGCGAATCAGCAATTTGCTGCTTATTAGAAGAGAGAGAGAGAGAGAGAGAGAGAGAGAGAGAGAGAGATGCACATTTACAATGTAAGACTTGAATTCTTTTGGGCTTTAAAATAGTTAAGTAAGTCTTTAGAAAATGAAATGTTAAGTATTACTCTTATTTGAAAATGTTACCTACTTTCATAAGTAAATTGTTGACATATAATAGATTATAAGTAAGATGCTTTGTCATTGGCTTTTGATATTGTCGAAGGACTGTGTGTGTTTGTGTGTTGTCATATTAGAAACATGTGCATAACTCCTGGTAGAATATTAAAAGGTCCAACTACAAAAAAATTGTCAAACTTGAATTAAGTCCAACTGAAGATAAAGATGGCAAACAAGGCCAATATATATGTATATATAAACAAATATATGTATTAAAAAAACAATTTTACAATGGACATAAGCAATAACATTTGTATGTGTGTGTGAATATTTGTGTTTGTTTTTTGGTGAATGTTTGTACGTACATGTATGTGTATATAATGTTCATGGCATCTCCCACAAATGGGAAGACGCAGATCTTCTAATAGAGCTTATATTGTAGTCGCTGAAATGAAGAAATGAAAAAGAGAATGAGGCGAGAATTTGCCCAGTACTTATAGTATACAGAGAATGACCCCTAGTGACAATTTGGGAATTAAGGAGGAGCTAACTCCGACAATATTTCTTCTTATTTTTTTTTGGCAACAACTGTATTTATTTTTGGAGTGTTCTGCTTGCTTAGCCTATTTCTCTTCTCTTCTGGTTTTTCACCTATTAAAAATCTAAATAAAAAAAGTAAACCCAGAAATCCTTAAAATGGAAGAAAAAAGTGATATGTGTTTTGCTGCTGAAAAAATAAATTAATTTAAACTGATATTCCAGATTTTTGAAAAGTACATGTGTAAAAATAATAGATTTGAATAAAGGCAGGAAAAGAAAACTAGGGAGAAAGAGAGACAAAAAAGGAAGAATCAAAAGAGAGACAAAAAAGGAAGAATCAAAAGAGAGACTATTTTTTAAAAAAGGCATGTGCAGAAAGAGAGGGTGAAAAAAGAGTAGATGAACAAAGAGAGAATAAAGAAAAAGAAAAAGAAAAATTTTGAAAACTGTATGAAAGAAGGAATGAAAAAAAAATTATTGCATTTGGATATTCTTTGAATCTGGGTAGCCAATTAAATTCTGTGATGGGCAACTTCCCAAGTATGATTACCAGTGTTCATATTCCATCATATACATTTTAGCTGATTTTATTTATTAACTGGAATAAGAAAAAGGAAGGGTGGTTATCTCTCTCTCTTTTCCTCCTCACTCTCTCTCACTTTCCTCCACTCTCACTTTCTCTCCTCTGTTCTCTCTCTTTTTATTTACTCTCTTACTTTCTTTTCCCCATTTATATTCTGTTCTTCTTCCACATTTTCATTCTCCTTGTCCTTCATTGTTTATTTTTTTCTTTCCCTTAAATTTTTCTCAATCTTCCTTTTTTTCTTTTTTCCTATCTTTTATTAACTTTTTGCTTGATTCCTTTTCTCCCTTACTCACTTGATGGTTGCAAAGATTAGCATAGCGTGACACAATGCTATAGGTATGGAGCACCCAACAAAGATCAAACTCATTTCAGTAGGAAAGCTCTGTGAACAGTTGCTTTTCAGTTCTTTAAACATTAACATTTACTCATCTCAGATAAGTAAGGCACAAGGCTTCAAATGTGAAAAATCCAGTCAGGATGAAATTCACTATTGTAGTTTTAGTCTGTGAAACAGGCTTTCTTACTATTAACTTTTTTTTTACTCTTTCTTTTTCTATTGCTTCTTCTTTCTTCCTTTCTTTCATTTTTTTCTTTACTGCTTCTGTCATTTGTTTCTTTCATTCTTTCTCTTTCTTTTTCATTCTTCCAAACCTTCAGTTCTGTGCTTTGATTTTCTTTCTTTCTTTCTTTCTTTCTTTCTTTCTTTCTTTCTTTCTTTTCTCAAAGATCTCCTTCCATATCCCTTACCAATTTCAATATTTCACTCATCATCTTCTTATTTTTTCTTTATCTTTATCCTTCACATTCTTCATCTCTATCCTTCTCTTTCTTCTTCCTTTATATCTTGCTCTATCCTTATTTTCACTATTTACATTGTTCGGGCTGTTGTCCTCATCTTTGTTGCTATATTCACAATGTTTTGGCTGCTTTCATCAGGTGGTTGTAATTTTGAACAGAACCCTTCATTTTGTCCACTGGGGGCATATTATTCTAGTTCACATGCCATGCCTCTTTTGAATGTCTCAGTATCAGTTATAAAGCATTAGCTAAATCCAATGACTTGACCCAGGAGTTGTGAGTTCAATACCTGGCTCCAGCTGAAGTGAACAAAAACTTGGAGAGTTAAGTTAAAGGGAGATAACTGATACTGAGACATCTGGAAGAGGGATGACATGTGAAACTAGAACAATCTACCCTAGTGGATGAAATAAAGGGCTCAGTTTGAAATTCCAATCACCTGAAGAAGGCTGAAACTTAGAGTGACTGAAACATTATGAATATTGAAATGAAGATGAGGACAACTATCCGAATAATGTAAATAATGTGAATAATTACAATACCTTACCTCAGAAATATAGACAGTTCTCTATCCTTATCTCTCTTCTTCATCCTTTTCCTTCTCTTTCTTCTTAATCCCTGTCTCTGCCCTTCTCTTTCTTCATTTTTACCATTTCTTATTCTTCTTCATCCCTGTCCTTCCCATTCCTCATCCCTATCCTTCTCTTTCTTCTTCATCCTTATTCTTGTCTTTCTTCATCGTTACTGTGTCTTTTTTCTTCATCTTTAGCCTTCTCTTCATCTTCATCTTTACTTTTCTCTATCTTTATTTCTATCTTTCTTCTTCTTCATCCTTCTCCTTCTCATTAATCTCTGTCCTTCTCTTCTCTTTCTTCTTCATGCTTATCCTTCTCTTTCTTATTCATGTATATTCTTACCTTTCTTCTTCTTTATCTTCTTTCTTCTCCATCTATATCCTTCTCTTTCTTCTTCATCCTTATCCTTCTCTTTCTTCTTCATCTTTATCCTTCTCTATCTTCTTTATTTCTATCCTTCCTTTCTTCCTATCCTTCTTTTTCTTCTTCATCCTTATCCTTCACTTTCTTCATCTTTATCCTTCTTCATCTTTATCCTTCTCTTTCTTCTTCATCGTTATCCATCTCCTTCATGTGATATCAATTCTACAAGTGTTTCAATATCGCAAGCATTACATGGCCATCTTTCCACTTGAAGATTATAGAATCTCTTTGAATTTCTTGACAACAAATATCTCTTTGCAAGTAAAAGTATTTTCATTATTCCTTAATATCACTCTCTTGCTGTTTCTCTTTGGAGTGGCTGGCAGGGGTTGGATGACAGATAAGGGTTCCTTTTACAATATTTTACCTCAGCTTTATTGGTACATTCATTTTGCTGTTTAGTATTTTAAATTTATCAATGATACTCTTTGTAAAAGCTTGATTGAAAAACTGACCACTTAAGAGCTTAAACTACCCTATTTTTGTCAACAGCAATAAATTCAAGTTTTGATTATATGCTATGACATTTTTTGGCTCTCCAATTGAAACTGAATGATGAAGAGAGTTGCAGGGCACCAAATCTTAACAGTATAGTGGCTTATAAATCTGAGTGATATGATGTCTTGCCAAAATCCTGCACAAGACATGATGAATCAACTCCCCAGATTGTTTCAATGTGGCAATCACACAATATACAAGCTCATTCAATGATGTCTCACTGCCAGCTAAGTAACAGACTGGAGAAAGTGCTTGTTCATGCATGTACAGTAATGTATTCTCTGATTGGTGGTGATTTTCTAAGTATAACTTAGAAAAACTTAGGCCAAAATTATGGGTCATCCAATGATGATAAAACTCAGTTGTAATCATTCTAGCAAAACAAGCTTGTTAACCATTACACAATACCAAGGTGTCCAAGTCCTTTCTGACTGGTTGTCAAGTTCCGTTGAGGTTGCACAACATGTTGCCATAATATGTGAAATTGCTGGATATATTCTGGACAGATCTTGTATTTCTATGACATCCTTTTTGTCTTTATTTTCTTTTTCTTTCTTTTTTTTAATTTTTTTTCTTCTTCCATGTTTCTCTCCAGTTTCACCTTCCTTTCACCTTTTTTGTTATTCTTCATCCGTTCTCTCTTTGTTTAATTCTCATTCTTTTTTTCTTTTTTTCCACCTTCATCTTCAAGGACAGTTTTCAATTATCTCCCTTGTCTTCTGTCTCATTTATTCTTTTTATATTATTATTGTCTCTTATTTTTCTAAGAGCACTTTCTGTTTTGTCTTTCTTTTTTCTTCTCTCTCTTTTCTTTCATTCTCTTTCAGTAATCCTATATTTCCTTTCCTGCATTTTTATTAATCTCTCTTCTTCTTAGAGTATTGAAAACTGATGTTGCTTCATAAAAAAAATTTCTTTTCATTTTAAACAAATTTTTTACTCTTTTTTTATTTCTATAGTTTATGAATATTCGAGGCTGATCTACTTGATAAGTGTAGATATGCATAAACAAATGCATAATTTTAATGTATCATGTTCGGCATTTTTCTTCTTTTTCATGTTCCTTTTTATGGTTTGTTGTTTTAATATGTTTTGTTAATTTTTAACTTGTTTTCATATTGCTTTCATTTGGAATCAGTTCAAAGCTGGAAATTATTTTTAAGTAAAAATAAATAAATTTAAAACTCAATCAAACTATTTCCCAAATGTGAAACATAAAAAGAGTATCTATATCTATCACCATATATCTACATATCAGTTTATTTGCTAGCTTATATGAAAATGTGATACATATACATTCACACACATTTTTATATGCACACACACACACACATATATATATACATAAGCAATGAGAAATCCTGATGTATCTTTATTAGTTATATAATGTATCATAGGGTGTAAGTATATGTGTGTGTGTGTGTGTATATATATATATATATATATATATATATATATATATATATAGGAGGCATGGTGGAGTAGTGGATAGTGGCTCAAATTGAGGAATCGGAGAGCCGAGTTTGAATTTCAGTTAAATCCATTACATTCACTTACATGTTAATACCCTTGGGAAAGGTATTAAGCCTCTTCTTCTCCCTGCAGCTATGGGTAAATAGCAGGACAGACTGGGTTCTATAGCCTTGGATGGTAAAAGGTCTAGGAGAAGGACAACTCTTAATTCAAAATCTGCAGAAGGTTGTTTGGGGACCATGTGGCATTTAGTGCACCAGGTCTCTGTATTAGGCCCTTCAAAAAGTGTGGTTGGTTCTGCACAAAGCCTTCACCATTATAATCAAATCATATGTGCTGGTGTCTGGGATGTCAGTTCCTAGGAAGTGAGCTGCTTGACCTTCATATGTCAAATATGATGAGAGAGTCCACCATATATATATTTATATATAAGCATATACATATAATGAGAAATGCATGAGGAAAAATTAACACACCATAGACAACCCCCACCCTTAAAAATGGCTAAAGAAGGGAATAAAAGCACTTGGGACAATGAAAATTATGAAAAATTTTTGTACTTCCTTACTCCTACAAAATGGAAAAACATAAGGAGGCAGGAAAAACTATATATATATATATATATATATATATATATATTTATGTGTGTGTGCGTGTGTGTAAATATGCATATATAGTAATAGAACTGTATGCAATAGAAAAGATAAAAACCAGATGAAGAAATTGCAATCTATATATAGAGAACAAACAAAAAATCATAAAATTTAAATATGTAAATGGATTTCTAAACAAAAGAAATGAAATTATTATGAACTGTTGGCATGCCTCTTCATTCCTTTTGAAAATTGTGAAAAGGAACTATAATGCTCAGGATTGTTCAAGGGAAACAGCCATTTTGAAAATCTCAATGTGTGAAACAGACTGTTAATGGGTAAATAATCAAAAAAGGCTATTTTCATGTGTGCACATATATATATATATATATATATATATGTATATATATATATATATGGAATGAATTCCAATAACCAACAATTACTATTCTTAAAAGAGTGCTCAATACAAAGTAGAGCAGATCTAATTATTATTTATAAAAAAAAAATTATAACATAAATATGTTATAAAATCACTACAAAAATAGCCATTTATTTTATCTTCAACATCATCACTTGATAAGACACCGAGGGTGTTGAAACAAAATGGCTATTTTTGTAGTGATTTTATAACATATTTATGTTATAATTTTTTTTTATAAATAATATATATATATATATATATATATATATATATATATATATATATAGGTAGTAATATGTTGGTATAATCCAAGTGAGTCTTATTAATATAATATAGAATTTTAGATATTAAATATTAAATGTTAAAACTGACTCACAAAGAGCTATCAATGTTTATTTTCATTAAACAGAGCAAATTATTTTTTTTACTACAATAGGAATTAAGATAACAGTCTCCTTCTACAAACCAACTCCATAAACAGTTTGAAAAATCATGTGAATTTTAAATTTAAAATTCATAGGTGAAAATGGTCATTAACTAATGGTATCTTGATTCCTATTGTAAAAAAAAAGTCTTGAAAAATAAAAAATGTTAAAAATTAAAATTTCAGACACACTGGGTTGTGTATTAATATTTTTGTTTTATTTTTTAAAATTAAGTTCCTTGACTAGTTTCGGCAAGCATGGCCATCATCAGAGAAAAATTCCTACTTGTTAGTAGGGGTGAATGACTGTCTCTGAAATGCGCATATATATATATATATATATATATATATATATATATATATATATATATATATTTTTATATAGACACATGTCTGAGTGGTTTTCAAACATTAGCTTTCTGATCATGAGACCCGGGTTTGAATCTCAATATGGTCAATTTTTTCAGGAGGAGATTTCCTGAGGTTATCAGTCCTGAGGAGCTGATCCCAGTGTGTGGCACCTTTGGAAAGTGCCTGAAAACCATACTACAGGTTGACCCAATCCTTGTGCGTGAAACCTGGTTGGCAGTACCCTTGGGTGCCGTTGATAGTTGTGCTAGCAAAAAGTCACAAGTCATCATACCTGAGGGTTTGAATGTGATGGCCTTGTTCAGATTGTTAATCACACTAGATAAAAAATTCTCTCTCAGAAACTATAACTAAGGCCTGCTCAGCATAGTTGTGGTATAAACCACAGGTGTTGAAGAAACACAAATATGCCTGAGTGGGCATCTGCAATAAGTAATGGCTAGCTTCCCCAGTAAATGGGTATCCTTGAATATGAGTGGCCAGCTATTATATATATATATATATATATATATATATATATATATATATATATATATATGTACACCGAAGTGTTGTTTTTTATATTTTTTATTCACAGGATCGTTGCACACGTATAACATTTAAAATCATTGATTGAACTATATTCAAAGAAAGTGTGGAATTTTCAAATGTTTAACACTGGGATGTTACAATGTTCCTGTTTGTGCAGAAGAAACCTCCCCAAAAATTCCATGAGTGTGCAAAAAGGTCCTATCATACTGAACTAGGGAGAAGGTATGTGTCATCTTCCGAAATGAAGATTTCAAGACCAGAATTGTAGTAAATTCAGGGAGACTTTAAATTGAATCCCCTCATGAAATTGTTAATCATGTCCATGATGTAATTTTAGCCAATCAATGAATCTTGGCCAAAAGAATTGCTTAGACACTAGAAATATCCAGGGAATGCATTATCTTTATAATTCATGAGCAGTTTGGTACTCAAAAAAATGTCAGCTAACAGGGTGCCAAATTGTTTGAATGCTGACCAAAAAATATTTTATGGATATCTTCATGTTGATTTGTGGCATTCTCAACAATCTAATGACTATTTTTTGGAATTATTTGTCATGGGTTTTTAAACCCGGCTATACCACTATGATGAGGGGATCTAATTGCACCTCATGCAGGGTCAGCACTCAAATTCCCCACAGCTGAAGAAATTCATGATCTCAAAGGAAAGGTTATCACTATAGACTTTTTGGGATAGAAGATGGAAAATGCAATACCAGAATCTGAGCATGAATTGGAATAGCAAAAGATTGCTTACAAAAGCAAAGCAAAGCACTAAGAAACAGGAAAATTTTGTTAGTAACAAAAATTGCTGAAATATCAACCCACCTATATGGTAGGGAATGCTGGACAATTTCCTCACAGATGAAGAAATGTGGTTCTAAAGAAGGATGCTAAGAATACCATGGATGGAATGCATAAACAACAAAGAACTGTGAAGGAAAATGGAAACTAAAAGGACACTTAGAATCGGAAAGAGCTGAAATTTCTTGGGCAGTTAATGAGGAAGGAGGGTCCAGTGAATATAACACATGTCATATTGAAGGCCTACCTATTTAATAAACTTGTGTGAATGGATGGTGCAATATTTGTGGGTGGAAAGGATGGCAAAGAGACAAATGTTAGAGCTACAGAGATGGGAAACTGTGTAGAGACAGGATGACCCATGTCCTGAAGAAACATGGCACATAGAAAAATAACAAGTTATGTTGAAGACTGACTCACTTCAGAAGGACCACAATACAGAATATTACTGAAACTTGCTTTGTCAATTAAAGCAGATATTGAAAGTAAAATGGCAAAGTAGATATTCTACTTTTGTATAACAAAATTTTGAATATTTTTGAAGAATTTTGGATTTGAATGCATAGATTATCCATCCTTCTAGATTTCCTGTTTGCAAGCCGAAGAAGAGGAAATTTTCAAATGATTTCGAGGTGATAGAAGAGCAGTATTTTAATGACAAAAACCTCAGAATATTTGTATTTTTTGAAATGTTTAAAGATCATGAGAAATTATGTGCTGGTGTGGAATATTATTTTAAAGCTCGACGTCTTCTATTTCATGTGTTGCTTAAATTTGTTAATTAATTTCAATTTTTCTTTTATAAAGTTGTGAATAAAATGCAATTTTTATGTCATTATGCTCTATGAATTTAAACCCAAGCATTGAACTGGCAAAGTCTCAGACGTGTCATGGGTTCAAAAAATTGAAGTTCTGATGATCTAGATCTTCAAGGCAAGCCTGATTGTCATCACAAGTCATTATTCAACACTGATGGAAGTGTGGAGGGTTAATGAAGTTTCAGATGATGAATGATGTATTGAGGTGGTGAGGGGGTGAATATGTGGAATATCATACACCCCATATATATATATATATATATATATATATATATATATAACAATGAATCATTCATACAAAAAGTAAATTAGTAAAGTTAATGATATAAAATGGCAAAATACCTTTGCTAACAAAATTTTAAAGGTGCATTAACCTAGCAATCACTTGATGAATATTATGATCCTTTTTTTAAAATTATAAGCTGTATAAGGTCTTTCTTAAATACACAAGTACTTTCAACTGTACATTCAGTCATCTTCAGGCATGGAAATTATTTTGTTGATAAAATTCAAGTAGCATCCAAGATGAAAAAATATAATGAAGATGACTGAATGTACAGTCAAAAGTACTTGCATATTAAAGAAAGACCTTATACAGCTTATAATTTTAAATATTAAGTCATAACATTCTTCAAGTGATTGCTAGGTTAATGCACCTTTAAAATAATGTGTGTGTATGTGTGGTGGGAAAAATAGGATATATATACATGGTGTCCATAAAGTCTCTTTACAATTTAAAAAAAGCAAAATGAACAGACAAATATGTGGAAATTTTTACAAAATGAGGAGAAGATATTAAAGTTTTTTAATTGATTTAATACACCTCTATATAACCACCATTAGTTGCATGAAGCACATCAAGCCAGGACTCAGTTTACATGATCAGTGTTTTCCTCAGATGTTTTTGGTTGTCCACTCCTCTCTTTATCCAACACTGTCTTCATAAATTTCTTGTGCCATGCATGAATTGACAGACATAACAGTGGATCTCATCTGTATTAAGTTCTCTAGTTTCGCTGAATCTGTGTATCTGATTTTTTTTCAATAAACTATGATACACATTGTGCCTTTTCTTGAGGAGTAGCCATTTTTTAACAGTACCTCTTTCATCAACATGATATCTGAAATACACAAGTCCAATGTGATTAACAACTTTGATAATTACTGAGTATATAGAACAAATCTGATTAAGACATCTCATCAGTTGCCTTTGTAATATATTTTTTTAAATTGTAAAGAGATATTATAGAGACCCTGTATATCCTTGTTTCAAAACAACTTCATCAGACTAAAAGAATGTTCGGATAGTCCATTTCATTCAAAAGAACACCCTCATATATATATATATATATATATATATATATATATATATATATATATATATATATATATATATATTTAAGCAACAGTCTTTGGTTTAAACCTATTTTATTAAATAAAACAGACATGGAATATCTTCTGAGCCATTTGGAGAGTTTCTTGATAGCAAGAGAAACATCAAAAGGCTTAACTACAATTCCATGTTGGCTTTATTTAATAAAATATATGTGTGTGTGTATGTGTGTATTACAAATATACATTGAATCAACAGCTAAACCTTATATATGTGTGCATAAAAAATCATTTGAAATTTAAAATTTGCATATAAATATTTCTTATATGTATTTGTCATCAATCAGGAAATGTTATTTACAAATAATGCACACACACATATTCACATATACATATCTAAATTCAGTACAAGAGAATATTTATACACACACACACACACA
>CAHIKZ030000205.1:270000-320000 GCA_903632075.3 Acanthosepion pharaonis | reverse complement strand
AAATTCAACAAAATGTCCAAAGTATGTGAACTTACACTTGAACAAAGACAAGAGATCATTACTTAAAAAAGATAAGGATATTTAAGCAGAGAAATTTTAAAAAATATTCCCAGAACTACAGTGGATTATACTGTTAGGACACAGGACAAAACAAGATGTAAAGTAGGATTGGTAAACCAAAAGCAACAACAAGAGTAGAGGACAATTTCATCAGAGTCACCAGATTGCATGACAGAAAGCTTACTGCTTCAAATATCACTGCTCAACTGAACCAATGTTGTAAAAAAAAAGAGAAGAATCTGTGAAGCTGGCCAATATGGCAGAATTGCTGTCAAAAAGCCATTGTTAAGGAATCAAAACAATGTCAAAACACTCCAATGGGCCAAGGCACACAAAGACTGGACAATAGATCAGTGGAATAAAGTTCTTTGGACTGATGAATCAAAGTTCAAAATCTTTGGGTCAAATAGTTGATGAAAGAGCTGTAACCTCCTGTATTGCAAAGTCGGGGATTTTCACCAGGTGAAAGGCAAATTGAATTAGACTGGCTATCACAGCGTACTGTAGCATCACGCAATCCCATCTGGAACATAGATTGTGGGTCAAGGATTTGTAATCATGCAAGATAATGACCCAAAGCATACTAGTAAACTCTGCCAGAGGTATATTAAAAGCAAAGTGGAAGAGCACGTCCTTTAACTGATGTCATGGCTGGTGCAATCAGCAGACTTAAATCCCGTGGAAATGGTTTGGGATGAACTTGACCAAAATGTCAGAGGTAAACAACCTTGCAGGAAAGCTGGGCAGAAACCATCTTCAGTTTGCCTCCAGTCTTTGGTGAAAAGAATGCTGAGAATCTTTCAAGAAGAAGTTTTTTTGTGTTTTTTTTTTGTTTAATTTGTATTTAATGTGGCTCTGGAAGACTTGTATTTAGTATAAATAAAACCATTGTAGTGTTTAACTTGTTTCATTGAAAATAACACTTCTAGGATTAGAAATAAAAATTTTTTGAGGGAGGCCAAATATTTTTGACTGGTAGTGTGTGTGTATATATATATATATATATATATATATATATATATATATATATATATATATAATTATTTTCTTTTTTAAAAATATGATTCCATTGTGACACAGAAAATTTCTATCTTTCAAAACTGAAACTAAATTTATAAATTTAGTTATAAAAAAAATTTAAAATCCATATATATCTAATTCATTAAATATGGGAAACAAAGATTTAATTATTTTTTTTTTTAGTTTTTCCACTATCCTTACATTTTTTTTGTTTTGTAAGAGTAAGTGACACCTACAACAAAAGCCCCTTGAAAAATAAAAAAAAAATAAAGTGTCTACTCAAAAATAGTTATCTCCTAATGATAATGTTTAAAGTGATAAAAAGCACATATTAATAAAAACAATCCATGATATATAAATGGTAAATGCTGCAGCCACTTGAATCCAAGGATGCGAGACTACTAGGGCAGCAAGCTAATCCTCATTTCAGACTCCTGCTGAGGCACATTTTTGTTTTGTCAACACCCACAGAACCCACCTGTGGTTTATACTGCAACAATGCTGAGCAAACCTCAGTTACAGTTTCTGGGAGAGCACATGTTATCTAGAGGGATCAACAGTATGAACAAGGCTAGCAGGCTCAAACACTCGGTCACAATGACTTGTGACTTCATGCTAGTACAACCACAGCATATATATATATATATATATATATGTTTATTCTGAGCATCTGACAATTGCTTTATTGGCATGAACCTTTTAGTTAAATGCTTGTTACATTCTTAGTAAGATATAGAATATCTAATACTGTATATGACAATAGACATTGAGCACTGTATTCAAAATAACAAATGTTAACCTGCATTTGGATGAATTATATTTAACTGAGTGATTACTATATATATATATATATATATATATATATATATATTATTTATTTATTTTAGGATATTAAAACATGTTAAAAATCACTATACAATTAAAATTATGTTTTGACGCCATAAATGTGTCTGTTCAGGTGAAACTACTTAAACTACTGGCAAGTATTTTAACAACACCTGAAGAGACACATTTATTGTGTCAAAGCATAATTGTAATTTTGTAGCAATTTTTAACATGTTTTAATATCCTAAAATAAATATTTAGCTCTACTATGTATTGAACCCTCTTTTAAATTACATGTTATGTACAGCAGAATCATACTCTTTTGTTCTCATTTTACCTGTGTATATATATATATATATATATATATATATATATCATACAACGCAAATCTGTAAAAGATGAGGGTAACTCTAAAACCATTCTAATGTTTCATCAATAAATTGAGTAGTTTTCTTTATATTTCAGTGTTGTTTGTACAAATTATCTTTAGATTATTGTCAGTGGAAGTGATATAAAAGCAATAATAATTAAACAAATAGAATCAAATTGAACAAAGTTACAGCAGGAAGACAGAATTACAAGTAAAGTGGAGATAGCGACAAGTGGTTGAAAGATAGGTGTTAATAAAAGAATAAATAGAAGTGGGAAAATTCCAAATTTGGCACCAACCCTGCTTCATCTTTCATCTTCTTTTGTATTGTTCTTGTTTTTAATTTTTACTTATTTTTTTAGGTAAGAACTTTCTGTTTTGTGCAATGATTTATGATCTCTCTGTCTCTCTCTGATTTCATTTTGATTTAGACATATAATCTTTGTCTTTCTTTAAATCTATCGCATAGGCTATCTCATGAGACAAACCACTTAACTCTACTGGATATTCCAGTACAACAAAGTCATTCTGTAAAAAAGCCCCAGAATGGCATACAATTTTCATCTGATTACCTGGTGTGTAATCTCAGTCAAGTTCCTTATATATACAATGGGGATATAAAACTGTTTAACTTATATAAAAAGAATAGGAGTTTATTAATCGCCTTCAGATGTACAATCTATCAGAAAAGAGAGATGCCATTAATAGATGTATAAATTAAGATAGTGAAATTTCAGTCTGGTGTAGTTTTTTGGGTTGTTTTTTTTTTTTTGCTAAGCAGGGTGCAAAAAAAAAAAACAACAGCATCTTATTCTTCTTCTATGTGGCATGTCCTGAAAGAACATGGGTGACCATAGCTGACCACAACTTCCTATTCTGCATAGCTCTTAATAATATTTATCTTTTCACCATTAGTCATGGGTATGACAATAAACTACATCCAGTAGCAAGGCATCTGATTGGGAGATTGGAGGTTTTTCTAGTATTGCTGCAGCATACATTGCATCTAACATCTGATAGACTAAGGGTGTCTTGTATGCTGGAATCTACTTATAAAACGCAGATTGTGTGTGTGTGTGTGTGTGTGTGTGTGTGTGTGTGTGTGTGTGTGTGTGTTTTTATATATGGGATCGTATTTCCTACCTTTTTCAACCGATTTCAACAAAACTCCACAGGACTATGTAAAATTACCTGGCAGTGGTTCTGACAGCACCAAAAATTGGAAAAACACAATTGTTTTTGCACAAAATCAATTTGAAAGCACGAGTAAGGGTATCACACCTGGCCAGAAGTTACTGCCGGCTACTCAAACGTCCGAATGCCGTTAACATCCAGTGACTCAGCGTTTTTTTTTCAGAGAATGATACACAAAAAGTGAAACAAATGAAACCTAAACATACACAAATCCACCTAACTAAAAAAAATAACTGGAAACTACTTTAAATGCACATGGTGTCCAAATGAAACCCATGTGTACAGTCAAAATGTGGAAGTTAATTTTTAGTCATCAACCAAAAGATATAGGCAACCGACTACGATGCTAACCGGAGCCGACATAAACACAGATGATTTCTTCCACCAAGCAACTTGACAAAAATATTTTAAGTCAAGTGATAGTGATTGCTGTATGAGTCGTACGATTTTTGAATCAAGCACAGGCAACGCCGGGCCATGCTGCTAGTATATGATAATTACACACACACACATACACACACACACATACAGATGTATATATATATATATTTGTGTGTGTGGGTGTGTCTGTCCTGGCATGGCTATAAACTATATCCAGCTAAGGAGATTGGAGGTTTTAAGAGCAAGGAATCACATCTTAATTGTAGTTGTTCTTAGGTCCACCCTGATCCAGGATGGTAGCACCTGTTAAGGTCTCAGCTATGAGCATATAGCAAGCACCTAAACAAAAACAAAACACTATGAAAGTATAAAAATACATTTTTATAGTAAAATTACCAGCAATCCATTTTTATATAAAAAATTATCAACAATATCTATTTTTAGTAATATTACCAACAATACATCAGTCAACATGAAAGAATTCTTTCTTGACATTAATCCATATAATATCCTACAATTTCTTAAATGAAACTGTATTCCAAAATATAACTTCAATAGAACTACAACATAAAACACACATATCACTGCCTCTGGTCATCATGTTGACACAGACATATATATGTACAAAAGCCGAGTATCATCTACCATGTATTCAATTGTGAAAGCAGAATAACATCTATCATATTTTTATTACTTCAAAACTCCCAAGAAAATTAAATGTCAACATTAAATGACTCATAAGGAGTCAATATGTCATTAAACTAAGAAATCAAATCAATCAATCTTTTCGCCATCCCTCCCACTCCTTCTTCTATCTGTTTACACAAACTTGATAGGTAGGTTACTTGCTGCTTTTGTCTACCCCTCTAACTTTCAATGTCTTGTGACTATTATATTCTCCAAGCTCTCTTTCCTTATTATATATCCTAGAAATTTCAACTCTCTCCTTCTGATTCTATGTATAAATGTTATTTTTGGTTTTAATTTCCTTGAAACTTTGTCATCACTCACATTTTCAGTCCATATTATTTACTGCCATATTGAAAAAGCAATATTACATAAGAGTTCAGTACTCCTTTCTTTGTTTTTAATGAAATTTTTCCATTTCTGAATACTTTCTCTAGTTTTTGGAAGGTATTTTTGCTATTCCAATGCAGCTTTGGATTTTGGTGAAACATTTTCCAACCTCTGTTAGGACACATTCCCAGATATTTAAATTTTTGTACTTGCTTGATTTTTGTATCTCCCATTCATAATTCATATCTTGGAACCATATATTCTGTGGGACGGTATTACTGAATATAAATATGGAGTCACCCATATTCTAGGGGTTGCTGAGAATGAAAAGGTCTGCATGACTGAGGTTTTTGAAACAAACTGAACTTGTTGGAACCTTAGACACTATTTCTTTTATTTTCATCACCATCCCTGAAGACACTTTTTCCATTTTTTTATATAATAATGTCCACAAATACAAGGCCCAAGAGCAACTCAAGGTAGAAGATTACTTTGTGGTGTTGTAGTGTAAGAGAAAGTAAGAAGTGCAGTTCATGAGGTTCTGCAGAAAAGATAATAGTTAACACTATACTTGAAGTGGGAAACATCCTGGCAGCAGTGTGTTCCACAAAGCAACAGTTCTTAGGAGGAAGCTGTCTGAGAGGAGCTTACTTTTTTCTAATAGAATACAAAGGGAATAAGGATGATTCATCCTTGTGTCTGTGGCATGGTGGGTCCCAGTAGCAAAGGTCAGGGCTGGTGGAACCAAGGAATGTACCTTGTCAGAACACATGCCATGAAAATCAAGATAGAGTACCATGAGTCAGCGGTGTTACAACTGTGGGAAATCACTTGCATTATTTCTTAAATTATGAAATTATGTGGTCTTTATATGTCACCATGTATGTTGGTTTCTCATCATCTTTGTTTATTCCAGAATATTTATCAAATTTAAATTGACAGCATTGAAATTATGTTATTAGAAAATAATAAAAATGACAACAAATAAAAGGCTTGTCTATATCTCTAAAGCCAGAGTACTGTTTTAAAATCTTTTTTTTTTCTCCTTCCTTCTTCTTTGTCGTATTGACACACATTGGTATTTGAATGACCACACACACACACACATTGATGAATAGAGAAACATGTACACATACATTTGTATTCATCTCCAAACACAAGCCTACTTGCATTTATATATGGATGCAAATATGACTTTATCTGCTTTTGTAAATATATGTATATATGTGTGTATGGCTAAAGATTCAGATATAAATTGTTGTAATGGAACGTCCCACACTCCCTATTGCCTATGTAGACTGACTATATCAGTAGCTATATATAGTGAGCACAAGATATACCTTGAGGCTTGCTTTGGGAATTACTAGCCTGCTACCTAATTCCCTGTCTTTCAGTAGTGTATTCTCTTTTACAGTAAACCTCTCTTCTTTAATCTATGTGCATGTTGCTGTTCCTCCACTCGAGTACCACCTTTGTCTGTTTGTAACCTCTTTAAGGATACAACATAAATAAAATATTCCTGTAAAAATACAATATGAAGACAAAATGAAAACTTTCCTTTACAAAATATCTTCTTAAGGGAAATATTAGTTTCCTAAGCCAACATGTAAGAGGCTCACAATGTTTCATCTCTGGCAAATAGTTTGTAGGGTGGAAAATAATTTATCACTCACAAGGCGGCATTGACACTTTTGATATCTATCAATACAGGCAAGTGAGGATTGGACAGTTCCAGCCCAGATATGGCAGCAATACTCCATTTTGGTTTGATCTGTCTCTTGTAAAGATAGAATATATTGTCCACCTGAACTGTTATAAAATGAAATGGTTAAAATGTTATGCAGACAACAAGAAAAAAAGAACAAAACATTAATTTAATGGTTGGAACATTACTCTGAAAGATAGTATTAATGTTTGTGTTGTTTTTTTTAAAGATTTCACTCCAAACAAGGTAATAAAGCCACTAAGATGCAAAGGGCTACTGAGTATGGAGAATATGAGAAAAAGAAAATACTACTAAGGGTAGAGAACAATAAAAGAACAGGAATTAAAAAGACAGAATATAGCTATTGACATTGCATTTAAACTTTTGAAGATCAAAATTGACTGGGAAACAAGAATCCAGAAGAAAATTCTATAAGTGAGAAGTGTTAATGGGAAAACTGTTACATCTAGCCATTTCAACTGTAAAATGATGAAACCTAATTGCCAATCTAATAGTCTGATTAAATTCATAAAGTCTATGTTACTAATGAGAAAAGCTCACAAGAACAATTATATTACAGTTGTGGGAAAGGGACTGAAGCTGAGATGCCAGCTCAAGACATAATATTGCAGATGTAATAAAACAGATCTATTAATTATATATTAATAAATATACATATTATCTGTCACAAGTAGCACAACTCAGAGTTTCATGCACAATACTATCTTCAGGTCCTGAGTATAGACTGACTGTTACATAATTTTAATTTTAATAAAAATATCTGGTTAACACAGTGTTGGTGCAGTCAAATATTATACAGGAATTACAGTTTATTATTTTAAAAATATATATGGCATCTAAAAAATTATTTTTGAGTTCTGAATATTATTTTTATATTAGGCATAAAGGAAGATTTATGGATCTTTTTGTTTAAAAAAAATAAACATAATTTTCATTAAAAATTAATTTGGATCAATGTATTTTAGAAGATATTTATTTTTAGGCCTACATGTAATCATCAATTCATTTAGCTTGTTTAATAAGCTAGGGTTATTTAGGTGTTTTAAAATAACAAGTTTTTCAACAAAGCATAAATTACACTTATGGCCTTTACCATTGTAAGATTTGGCTTTAGCTATAATATCCCATGTAATTATGGGTGCATTACCACCATTCTTTAACTGCCAGAAATGTTTTGAGAGAACAATGCTGTTTATGTATTTTATATTGCCTAAAGTCATTCAATAATGGTAAAGATGAAATTTCCAAGGATTTTCAATGGAACCAGAATAAAATTTAACATCGTTACCAAAATGTATGCCGGCTTGGTATACAATATTATCAGTCATATATGACTGCTTAAGGGACAAATCTTATTTTTTCGTCAGTCACATTTATTTTTTTTAAATTAATTTGTTGGATATGTATCTGTTTAATATATAATATTGTTATTATTTTATGGTTGCTTTTTTCTAAAGCTTTTATATATTTAATTTTATTATTATCAAATATTTCCTTATTACTGGAGTTAGTAGATAATCTAACTGATTTATGTAAATTATCAAGAATGTTATAAGAGTAGTTTGTTTCTTTACTGACATATCTATGGTTATACAGATCTTTGGCATATGTTTTGTAATAACCAGTATTCAAGTCCAAGGTCACATTGAGAAAGTTGGTAATGGCAATATTTAACACGTGATCTTTGAAAAATTTTATCATTTCCTTTCTCAATAGTCTATATTTCTTGGTTTTTTTTATGGAAATGAATTACACCATCATTTCTATAGAGTCTGCTTGGCCTTAATGTTGAAAATAAATCTTAGTTGTCACTATAACAAGATTCTAAAAATTTCATTTGACTCCACAGAATCATATCCTCTCATTGCAATGTTAAATTCTATGTTATTTCTTTCAGTTCATAGGTAACCATTGTGGAATAATGTAGGTTTTTGTGTCTGCAATATGATTTTGATTTCATGATTGCTAATAGGACAGTAATTTTTTGCTAAATTGATAGGAGACATTAGCAGATTCTTGGTGATGGACACGTAAAATTCACAACTATCCAATTGGATGAATGTACATTCTTTCTTCCTTTTTATATTAGTAAACCATTTTATAGCTTCTTCTATTTTATATCACTGGTTAACTCCTAGAGAATTTTTTGTGCATTTGAATGCTCTTTCATGGATGTTTTTGGTAATTTTATTGATATTATTTTTGGTTGGGTTAAGTAATCCGTGTTGTCAGTTGTTTAGGAAATTTGTTTTGTAGTTGTTTGTGGAATTTGTAAATCCTATCATCAATTTTTAAATCAGTGGCTATTTTCTCGGCTTCACCATTGATGTTATTTTCCCATTTGTTGGGTGCCTTTTTATAAAACATATTAACTTCTTTGTTAATAGCTACATATCTACATTGATTTCATAATGGTTAAATATCTTCTCTGCTTTGATAATTATTTTATCTGATTTTTTGATCATTGAAATGTCCTTTTGTATTTTTGCTGCAGATTGTTGGTAGTTTTAGGGAAATTAATTTTGTTTATTACCAAGAATTGATCTTTTGCCAAGTCCAATAGCTGTTTGTCACATGGTGGTAAAGGATAATATGTATATTTATTATCATGTGAATCTTATAAGCTGACATCCAATTACTTAAATCCGGGATCAAAACCTGACTGATTTGGTATCAGTCAGAGATTCTACCCCTAGGCTATCATTGCATAGCTGAGAGTAAGGGAAGTTTTAATGATTTCTATGTGAAATACGGAGTGCTCAATTCAATTTGGTTGAAGAGCAATGCGTTAATAGCTGTATGAACCACTGTTTTGAAAATTACACTTTTCTAAATATATCATGTCATCCCATAAGTTCTGTCCGAATTTTAACTTTTTGTTAAAATGAACAAAATTTAAAGAGTATTTTATGTCTAATGGAGCTGAACATTATTTTTATGTTTAGATGCATTTAAACTGATCAAATTTTATTTCAGAGAACAATAAAATTAAATTTTGTTTGATTAAAACCCTGCTAACATGGAAGTACTCAAGGATCATTTGAGGCACATAATGCTTTATGAGTTCAAGAAAGGAAACTCAGCAGCCGAAGAGGCTAGAAACATTCACTCAGTTTATGGAGAGGAATGTGTGAATGAAAGAACTTGCAGAAGATGGTTTGCAAAATTCAGAGGTGGAGATTTCACCCTTGAAGATGAAGATCGAACCAGACATCCAGTTGAGTTTGATGAAAAGCTTCTTGAAGCAGCCCTTGAAAAAATCCTGCTTTATCAGTTGAGGAATTGGCAGTGGTTCTCAGTTCAAACCATACAACTGTTCATCATCATCTTTAACAACATGGAAAAGTTCCTAAACTTGGAAAATGGGTGCCTCATGAATTGTCTGAAAACAACCTCAAATCCTGAGTTGACATCTGCTCTTCTCTCCATTCTCGCCAGCTTGTTTCACCTTTTTTCGATAGACTTGTGACTGGTGATGAAAAATGGATCTTTTATCGAAATTTTAAGCATTGTAGACAGTGGTTTGATAAAGGGGAAGGACCCGAGCCACAGCCGAGAAGGGAAGTTCATGGGCAAAAGCTTCTTCTTTCAATCTGATGGGATCGCCAAGGAATAATCCACTTTGAATTCTTACCACCTAATGCAACAATTAATGCTCAAATATACTGTCAGCAATTAGAGCATTTGAACCAAGCTTTGAGGAAAAAAAGACCTGCTCTAGTGAATCAAAAAGAGGTGATGTTTCATCAGGACAATGCATGACCCCACACAGCAAGAATCACGTCACAAAAGATTGAAGAACTTGGTTGGGAGAAAATTCCTCATCCACCTTATTCTTCTGATCTTGCTCCTTCAGACTACCATTTGTTTTGTAGCTTACAGAATCATTTGAAAGAAACAGCTTTTGTAACAGAGGAAGAGGTTAAAACTGACATTTGTGAGTTCTTCGAATCAAAGCCAAAAGAATTTTACAGTAATGGAATTAGTAAGCTTGTTAAGAGATGGAAGGAAGTCATAGATAATCAGGGAAAATACATTGTTGATTGAATCTGTAATTAAATGTAACATTTGGTCACTTGTTTTCTTTATTCAAAATTCGGACAGAACTTATGGGATGACCTGATATAATAAATATGTATATATAAATATATATATATATATATATATATTGTCCCAAAAAAGAAAATACTGACCCAAGTATTTCTGGAAGATAATGCTTTTAAATCATTGTATTTCTATTTATTTGTATGAACATTGTTGGGTTTTTAGCAATATATTATTACATTATTATTACAGTGGATTACATCTCAAAAATTTCAAGTCAGGAAAATAAATTTTAGATCTTTTTATTTTATTTCTTTATTACCTGTCTGCAATATCAGTCAATGGAAATAGAGCAAGCAATAAATGAGTACTAAATTATGAATGAGATGAGATATCCCTAGACATGGGCAGTGGAATGAGGACAATCTACTTCCATAGATTAAACAAAGGGTTTAGTTCATAATAAATTGTACTTTAACCAGATTGACATAGAAGATGAAGGACAGAAACCACAACGGATGAAACATTGTAATAGCAACAACAAAGATGAGAACAAAAGTCTGCATGTAAATAATCTATCTCTTTCCCTATATATATATATATATATATATATATATATATATATTAAAATATAAAATTTCAGCAATGCTCAACATCAAAGGCACAGAATAAATGCTCTTACTAGAATTCAAAACAACACAAAAATAAAATTCATTTTCAACAGTCAAAACATAAAGAGAATTTAACACCATTAATATATATATATATATATATATATATATATATATATATAATAATAGTTGGCCACTCATATTCTAGGATGGCGAGCCAATCTCTACTGCAGATGCTTGCTCAGGCACATTTGTGTTTGCTCAACAACTACAGAGAGCACCTGTGGTTTATAATGCAACTATGCTGACTAGACCTTAGTTACAGTTTCTGGGAGAGAGAGAGAGCTTGTTATCTAGTGTGATCAACAATTTGAACAAGGCCAGCAAGCTCAAGCCCTCAGTCACAATGACTTGTGGCTTCATGCTAGCACAGCTATCGACAGCCAACAAGAGTTCCATCTCCCCAATTTGACTCACAAGGCTTGGGTCAATGTGTGGTATGGTATTCAGGCACTTTCCAAAGGTGCTGCATGCTGGGATTGACCTCAATCCAGTCCAATAACATCAGGAAGTCACCTTCCTGACAAATCGAACATGATGAGATTTGAACCTGAGTCTCATGGTCAGAAAGCAAACATTCTAACCACTTAGCAACACACCCATACCATATATATATATATATATATATATATATATATATATATATATATATATATATATATATATATATATATATATATACATATCACAGATATATAGATGTAATTTTAGATATGTATCTATGTGTCATTTATTCACAGGAAAAATGTCAGTACAGTTTCCTGACACCTATTTGTTGTGCTTTAGCAACCCACTTAATTGTGTTGCTCAGCCACTTTATGTAACTAAACTTCATCCCTTCCACTTTTGTCAGCCACTTACTGGTTCATTTCCGATCACTGTTACTGGTCACTGCTGATCCATGATTAAAGACCCTTCTCAAGGCCTATTTGAAATTGTGAAAAATAATGATTTCCGTGTGAGGGATTGGATATGGTGCTCATTTATCAATATCCAAATGTACCCTCCCCCACATCACAACAGATTGTTACTGATCGTTTTTTTTCCCCTGACTAGATTACTTGATTAAACTAAGATGAATTGGTAATGGAACAATTGGACTACACATCAGTTTATTTATTTAAAGTAATGTCCTTTTCTTTGTTACTATTATTTAACTTTAGTTTGCCTTTTGATTTCAATGTCACAATGTTCTGTAAATACATTTTATAATTATTGGTATACTTCATCTTTATATCATATCTTAATTAATACAAGACAAAATAATAATAAGATAATAACAAGAGGTCAAACTGTATTAAAAAATATGCCAGATAATATCATTAATATATAACATCATTGGCTGGAAATAATTAAGACTTGCATAATAGCAATGGGCTCATTTATCTAAGATAAAAGTAGAAATTCATTGTTTCTTCAATGTAAACATTTGCTGAAGATGACAACAACCAATAAATATTTAATGATCAAGATTTGCAATTTGAAGAGTTGTAGTTTGTGTTTTATTTTCAGTGAAACTCTAACATAATTAATTTTTACTATTCTTCTTTGTCTCTTATGATATTCATTAATTCTTCAGATTATCATTTCTTTGTGACCCACATATGTTTTAGTTGTTCTTCCTCGTAACCGTTTTCCATGTTTAGGCACCCATATGAGTACTTTAATTAATAGATGTATCCCTGTCTTCTAATCAATAGCTATTCCATCACACTTTATAATTTTCTGTAGAGTTCCCTCTTTGTTTTGTGCTCTTTCTATGTTGGACCAAATATAACTCACCTATTGAATGTGAAAGCAACCATTAACAGACTTCATTGGCTTGATATGCAGTGGTTAATAGTTGATGATAGATTACACAGTCAATTACAATAATCAAACTGTTTCAGTTAGCTGAATACTGCAGTTGCTAGTAGGTATTGTGACCATAAGATAGGCAGATGACACAGTACTCATAGCAGACACAGAAATAGAAATTACAAAATAGCGAGGAGAGTGAGAAGAAGGGACTAAGCATAAACTACAAGAAGATGGAGTGCTTGGTCATCAGGAAGAGGATGAGTCCAAAATGTGATCTGAAGGTAGGGAGCACTAGGATCAAGTAGACGCAGAAATTTAAATACCTGGGAAGCAACTTGACAGAGGATGGTAAGTGCAACACTGAGATCCATAGGCATATTGGGATATCCAAGAACTCATTCCAAATGCTGGGCAGAGTACTATGAGACAGGAGGATATCTTTGGTAACAAAGAAAAAATTACTGAACTGTTATGTGACATCTGTCCTTCTATACAGCAACAAATGTTGGATGATTTTCTCAAAGATGAACAAGAGACTTAAGGTGACAGAGATGTGGTTCTACAGAAGGATACTAAGGATATCATATACCAAGCATGTGAGCAACGATGAGATCTTAGAGAGGTTGCAAACAAGGAGGAGGCTTATACTTAATATCAGAAAGAAGCAGCTGAAGTTTCTGGGACACATAATGAGGAAGGAGAGCATGTAGAACTTGATACTCACAGGTCGAATAGAGGGAAAGAGAGACAAGGGAAAACAATGTCTGACATACCTGGTGGCCTTAAGCAAGTGGATGACAGAATGTGGCCTGGGGGAGGAAGCAGAGGGAAGGAATGTTGAGAGCTGCAAGGTATAAAGAGAGGTGGAGAGCCGTGATAACCTACTCACTGAAAGGACATGGCATATAAAAAGAAAATAAAGAAAAGAATACTAAATATGTAAATATAAATTTAAGTGGAAGCAACTGAAAAACAACATGACTTGTTTTAGTATAATTTTTACTAATTTTGTGCCTTGTTTTAAAAAAGGTTTTAAACAATGACCTTACTGATATGTTATATTATCAGCTTTTTTTAAAGAAGAAAGTTTCTATAGAGTTATTTTCATTTTTGTGGGGGAAGCTGGTGTATTTTTAATTTATCACTTCTTTGTTTAAATCTCACAGGGGTGTATTAGCTTTACATTCAATTTTGAAGAGGATAAAGCTTAATTCCAACAGCACCATTTGCCTGAATTCATGAAAAAATTATATTTTTTTTAAATCAAATTATTCTGCAGGAGATTATTTCCCCAGTTGAAGAGCTTCAATTGAAAATGCGTATATTTTTCTACATTCTAAAAATATTTGACTTGCATGTTTGATTGCACATATTTATTTACACAATTCTATAAGTATACACACACACACACACATACGTATACATACACATACATATATTGAATATAAAATGTTTTCTGACATATACATGTATTTACAAAATAGATTTACAACTAATATATATGCACATGCATATTTATATATGCCTGTATTAGAGCATGATGAAGAACATATATGCCTGTATATGTATACATATATATATATATATATATATATATATATATATATATATATATATACAAAAGAATTTCTTTCTTTTATGCACACACACACACACACACACACACACACATATATATATATACTCTCCAGCATAAGCTTGAATGTATATTTTGTACACACACACACACATATATATATATATATATATATATATATATATATGATACCACTTTTGGAGAAACATGGTGGTGTAAAATTTTATATTGATATATATATATATATATATATGTGTGTGTGTTTGTGTGTGTTTGTATATATACTTGTGTGTATATTGATGTCTCTCTCTCTCTCTCTATATATATATATATATATATATATATATATATATATATATATGTATATATATATATATATATATATATATATATATATATATATATACATACATACATACATAGGTATGTATGTATTTATATATTTGTGTGTATGGTGTGTGTTTTTTATGTAATCATTGAAGTAGACATGCACAGTATAAAAGTAATCATCTTATTGTTTCATTGGTTGAAGTTTTAATCAAAAAGCAATATTCTTTCAGATAATAGGCTAACTTTTTCCCTATAAATAAATCAGGCATATTGTTCTGCTTCTCAACACTTAATGGAGTGTTACAAAAATAAACTTTTTATTAATACCACTGGCATTAAAACTGATCAGGGCTCTTGAAATATTTTATTTTAAAAAGTGTAAATCCCAAGTTCATGCAACTCACTTTCCATTATTATGCTCAGCTATTTTATTCAGACATATTATCTCCATCCTTTGTACTTTTGTTTAAAGTTCAACCCGTTCACATTATTTATTACTTTTTCATAATCTCCATATAACAAGATGGAGGTTACTTTCATTTTTCAATTTTGTATAAGTTTGTTCATATTCAGTTTTCAGTGATTTTAACTGTTTCCAGTGCTGGAAATGTTAACCAATTATACTGACTTTAGCAACTAATAAAATTGATCTCTTGTAATCTATATATTGAGACAACAGACATGTCTTTTTAAGAAACTGTCCTGAGAATACCATAGATCAAAACCTGGCTATAGGTCAATAAGTATATATATATACAAATCAATGTTTTTTTAATTTTTTCTCGTTATGTCATTCAATTACCAACCATTACCCTGATATATAGAGTTTATATAGTATATTTCTCCCATGTAAGTTAATGCATGTGCAATAAAATTGGTATTAATCAACCGATATTAGTAAAATGTTCAGGATGTATTTTTTATTGTGAGCAACATTTATGAGTAGCCTTGTTACAAATATTTATAAATTTTAGTTTTTAAGGTTTTGTTATGCAAATAAACCATGTCCAATTTTTTTGTTTATAGACAAAAGATATAAACGATATATATATATATATATATATATATATATATATATATATATATATATATATGTGTGTATGTGTGTGCCTGCTTTGGGGTGTGCGTAGGTGTGTGAATAAAGATAAAAAGATTCATATCGCCCTTTTACAGATTTTAGCTACATCTGAAATTATACATATATACATATATTGTGTGTATTTAGGCAGCAAATGTTCTTTAAGGCAAATGTTACTGAAGACAATAGATGTTTTGTGTTGATTAATTTTATTGATCAACTTTTCCAAATTAAGAATAATCCTTCTCTGTAAACAAAAACAATTATAATTAAGAGCCCACATTCTCAAATGCATATAAAAAAAAAAATAAATAAATATACACACACACAGCACACCTTACCTGCACCACAACAATCTTTATTCACATCATTACACTCACCAGTCCAGTTCTACATCTAAGAGCAAGGCCTCTGATTGGGAAATTGAAGGTTTTGAGGATCATGAAAACTCCTTTTAATTGCTGTTGTTCCCAGATCTACCTTCACCCTGTTAGGGTCCCAGCTATGGAAAAATAATGGACCCCCACCCCAAACAAAAACTAAGCATGTATAGAAAGTATGTCACACTAGTATGAAAGCATAAAAATAAATTCTTTTCAAAATACCAGCAATATATATTTATATAAAAATAATTACTAACAATATCTATTTATAGTAAAAATTACCAACAATACATACTTATAGTAAAATTACCAACAATACATTTTATAGCAAAATGACCAATAATACATTTTATAACGGAATGACCAACAATACATTTTATAGCGAAATGGCCAGCAATACATTTTATAGCAAAATAACCAACAATACATATTTATAGTAGAATTACCAACAATACATTTTATAGCAGAATGACCAGCAATACATTTTATAGCGAAATAACCAACAATACATATTTATAATAGAATTACCAACAATACATTTTATAGCAAAATGACCAACAATACATATTTGTCTCTATCTACTGTAATGATGACTTATGAAAACCAAAAGTCTGGAGCATGTTTCTTTCACAATGAACTATTGACAATTTCTGATGGAATTTCCTTATCGTAGAAGGATTATTTATAATTTGGAAAAGTGAAACAATAATAAGTAATCAACAGAAAATGTTTGTTGCCTTTAATAACATTTGCCTTTGAACATTACTTGCAGTTTTTATTGCTTCCCAAACATCTTAAATATTGTTTGCCATTTTCTACTAGGAAAGTTGATTCACTGTGTCATGCCAGACTATATTTCTTACCAGAAACCATCTAGAACATTTATAATCTATCATTCATCCATGGATTGTATATTACTGCCATACCTAATCCAGAGCTCCTGTAATATATTGAGATATTCTCAACAAAATCAAAAGAAGTATGTGCAATGTTAGCAGTCCTGACTTGCCATCTTGACTTCAGTCACTTTTCCACCCAATCTGCCATCCATTCACACAAGCATTTTCTTGGTTTTATGTTATCTACTGACATGAAATGGTGCAATTATATTGAATAAATTGCTAGGTCTGCTGTGCTAAGAAATTTGGTTAACAGTATTGTGCTAGATAATTTTTCTTGTCAGAATCCATCTTGCATATTTATAAATTTACAATTTGTCTGTGAATTGTATATGTCTGCCATATCTGGTCTGGTGTTGCTCTGGCTATATATCCCAAGATTCTTGACAAAATCTAAAGAAAGGTTTGTAATGTTATTGGTCCTGACCTGGCATCTCAACACCAGTGACTTCCCCACTATTATGACATGACTTCCCTCTGTCTTTTCTGTAAATATTTTCATGTTAATTTTTCTAATGGGCTTACCACCTTAGTATCTTGATCACATGAATTTAAATGTACTACTAGATTGAAAACTATAAAATCATTTTATTGATGAAATAACTAGATGTAACCATATGTTCTATTCTAATAGATTTTTTATTTTGATGAACTCACAGCTTTTTGCTTCAAAAATTTAAAGGCAACATTAATTGTCATCTTCTGTCTTGCCTTTTCTTTCATTGTCTTTCTCCTCACAAATTTCTTCTTATTCTTTTTCACTCCCAGTAATGTCAAACTGCCATTATTTCCTTGCTTGAGGTGAAATGTTTAAAAAGAAATCTCTTTTACTGAATGTCTGTTTCTACTGGATTGATATCTGGAGAAGCTGGAGGCCTTTCTCTTCATATGATGATTTTAAAATCTTTCTAGAAATCATGCAGAATCATACTTTTTAAGATGAATCTTCTTGGATATCACCTGTACCATTCAAAATGCTTTTGTCCAAAACCTTACAATAATTCCTTATATGCAAAGACCTTGCATTTTCCCTATTGCGAAGAATAAGTGTTCTTTTAGGGAGACCTTTAGACTTGAACACCTATTTGGACTTAAGCTCAATTTAATGCTCAAGTGGAACTCATCTATATGATCCATCTTTAAAGATGCTGAAAAAAAATGGTTGCTTCCTTATATCATTCTCATAAGTACCTGACTCCTCCTGCTATCTTCTATATTTACAAAAGCCCCAAAATGAAGTATTGCTGCCACATATGAGCACAATGTACTTTCTTCACTTTCCAGTCTCAACTGAGTCCAAAATCATCTCTGCATCCTTGTGAGTGATCAATTATTTTCCACTGTGCAACCATTTTTCACAGACGAAACTACATTTCTAAGTTCCACCAGTTCTACCTTTCCCAGCTAAGACTTGCCAAGCCATGCGCATTGTAATGAACCATCCTCATTCCATTTGTATTCTATTGGTCAAATGCCTGTTCCACTTGAAAACATCTTCCCACTGCTACATTTTGAAACCAGGTTTTCTCAATCACTACAATTTTAACCTGTCCAAGTCTAGAGTTAACTATTATCTTGCCAACATAGCCTCATAAACTGTGCACTTTACCTCTTTATCTGTAATTCTCTACCTTTAGTAGCTCTTGGGCCTTGCACTCGGTGAACATTATTGTAAAAAATAAAAATAAAACAAAATCACAAATCATTACTCTACCTACCCACTAATATATTATTTGACTATTTCCATGAAGGATCTAAGTTCTAACCCAGTCATCAGATTTATTTAATATTGTTCTACATTCAACACTAAAAATTGCTATTGAGAAATCAGTTTTCATGTACATCTTCATCTAACTTAGATGTTTCCCATTTTGATAGTTATTTAAATGTTTTGTTATATTCTTGTCTTAAGCTAATATTCTTAACATTATCTTTTCTTTCTGTTTTTCAAAATATTTTTAATATGCGTTGTCTGTGTTAAGAGTTTTGTTTCAATGATATCTTGATCATTCCTTAATGAATGAATGCATAGTTAGTGTAACAGCCACTTGGAAAGATAAATTGGTGAGCCAAATTCAAATTCCACCCTAGTTTGTTATGCTTAACTTTTGCACAAATAGTCTTGGAAAAGGTAATAATCCATCTCTAACCCCCAGATATAAGTTAAACATCTCTTATTGTGAAGTTGCAACCAGTCTAAAAGAAGAAAAATTCAGAATTCAAAAACCAACCTGAAGAGAGGCAGAAATCTGTGAATTTATCTTGCCTGAGATACACGGGGACTGCTGCTACTGCTGCTGATTATTATTATTATTATTATTATTATTACCATATTTGCCAAACTTCACGCGAAATATTATGGTGTAAAGATTGCAGAACCATTCTAAAACCAAGCTACAAAAACTTACATGATCACTGAACAACAATAGATCACACAAAGCCTGATATTGAAGGATAATTTTATTCATTAAGTTTAAGTTATTCATTTGTAGGCAACCTGTAACCCACAGAATGATTTTGAGTGGCCCATGAGCAAATATTAAAATACTCTATTTATCCAATCCGTTTTTCCCTATAATAATTGTTTCATGTGACCAGACTGATGGATTATGTATGGCATCTTGTCACAGTGAGCCTAGGTTCTGTTTTACACTGGCTCCAAAAACAGATTCATGTTTTTGCATTGAAATGAGATAGTTTTCTTTTTTATTAGACATAATTTATCACCATTATATGCATAATACCCCTTACTTTATACGTTTAAGCACTTCTTCGTATCATTTTAGTAGATTTGAAAAATGCTTCAGTCAAAATAAATTGCAGCAAAATTAAGTTCTTTGGTTCCTAATTGGTATCTTTGTTTAAGCACAAATGATTTTCCAGAATGTGTTAGTCACTGATTTGAAGCAAAATATAACATAAATATTCTCATATTCCAAGCCTTTTTATGGCAGTTGTTGGGTCCACTGGCCACTTATTAATATGGAATCCTGTTTGAAAAAAAAAGAAAGAAAGAAAGAAAAAGGTTCCTGATGATTATTTATGTCAGTTTTTTTCCTTTTTGAAGAGGCCCTTCATTTTCCAAAGAATGGTATTTGTTTTCCATAGTGGAGTAATGGATAGTGGCTCAGATTGAATCAGAGACCCAAGTTCAAATTCCAATTGAATCCATTACATTCACTTACATGCTAATACCCTTGGGAAAGGTATGAATTCTCTTCTTCTCCCCACAGCTATGGGTAAATAGCAGGACAGACCGAGTTCTATATCCTTGGATGACAATTAGTCTGCCACAGAAAGAAATGGAAACCTACTTCAGGAAAAAATCTGCCTCATCAGTCATATATTGAAAGATACATGATTGCCTAAATATGTATCACACATTGCACATAATTGATTGACTGATGAAATCAAAATATAATCTTGGAATAATAGAAAAATCTTGACCTTTTTTTCATAGTAATGTAATAAGATATAATCAGCATAATAACAAAATAATCAACATATAATCTTGGAATAATAGATGAATATTGAACCTTCTTTCATAGTAATGTAACAATGAGATATAATTCAGATAAATATAAATACAAAACCAAACATTAATGGCTATACTAAAGAAAATTATGAATTTCCTACTAGACCATACATTTAATTCATCATGGTAAAAAAATCTTTTTTGACATACAGTCTTTGCAGTAATATTGTATAATTAGTAATATTGATGGCATAAAAACTTTTAATATTAAACATTTAATATTTGTCTTAGCAGTATGTGGAGAAGATTTATGGATGAATGTAAATTATTTTTCTTTTTTATAAAACATGTCAGAAGTAACTTTCAAAAGAAAGAGTCCAACATTAAAAAATTAAGAATTGGTGATACCAAAATGAAACAAGTACACAAATTTAAATATCTGGGTAATGTTTTAACAGAGGAGGGAAAGTGTGACACTGAAATCTGAAGGCACATTTGGATAGTGAAAGATGCCTCCAAAAGCTAAGCAAAGTATTAAGAAATAGAAAAAAAGTTTGTTAAAAAGAAAGAAAAGAGTTATGAAACTGTTATTCAATATAAGTCCTCTTGTATGGCAGTGAATGTTGGACAATCTCCTTACAGATGAAAAAGAGACTTGAAGCAACAGATATGTCCTTCTACAAAAGAATACTGAAAATAACATGGACTAAACATGTGAGCAATGATGAAGTTTTATAGAAAATGGAAAGAAAAAGGACACTTATACTTAACATCAGAAAGAGTTGAAATTTCTATTGAACATAATTTGGAAACAGGGTTTGGAAAATTTGATACTCACAAGATATATTGATTCATTCATTCATTCATTCATTCATTCATTTCCTGTGGCTTATCAAACTTTGCAGGTTATTTAAAGCAAGAAAATATTTTTACATTGTAAGATTTGGTTGGGATCCATAATAATGGTTTATTGATACAAATCTTACTAAATAAAACATAGGTGTGGATTCTTACCCTTCTCAAGGGTATTTGCGTGTAAATGAATATAATGAACCCAATGAGAATTGAAACTCAGATCTCTGATTAACAATTCTAATCCATTATCCATTACACCGCATGCACATCCTAACTTACAGCACCTGATAGTCCCAAGTGATTACCCCACTAGGTACTGGCCAGGCCCAATATTGCTTAACTATGGTGATCGTATGGAAAATGGTGTTTCAGTTGTGAACATAAGCAGGACATATTGAAGGTAAGAGAGATTAAAGAAAGCAGAGAATAACCTACCTAACAAGCTTATATAAATGGTTGTCAGAACAGGGAATAGAAGAGATAGTTAAAAATAAAACACTGCTAAGAGCTACAAAGGACAGAAAGATCTGACAGTTTAGATATTTGTGAATGCGTTTGGTACCATGCATGAGATCTATAAAAAAGTCTCTATCTGTCATGGCTATTTAAGAACATGACTCTAGTTTTATTTTTTAGTTTTGCACCAACTTGCAGTATTGGGTGAAACTACTCCTAGCACATCATATTCTCTGTTCAATTTCCTTTTTTCTTATAGAAACTGATTCATACACAGAGATATCTTAATTCAGTTTTAAGTCATTCATTGTTCAAGTAAGTTCACTTAAATGGGTTTGGGAAACATTGATCTTCTATTTATCCTGTTTTCTGAAGCAGAAATTAATTTGTGGATTAATTAGTATTTTAATCAAATAGGCTTAAGCATGCCTTATTGAGAGTGAAAGCAGATGCAATAAACTTTCACACATGGATAACTACAAAAAATTTACAGAAATGAATATATATGCTGAAATTCAGGAAAATGCACGCACTCACACATACAGTGAATAATTATGTGTATATTGCTAGAGTTATTGGTCTATTCTTTTGATTTTTACCCTTTTTCATTCTCTTTCACTCTCTCTCTCTCTCTCTGATTACTATTTGTCTCTCTCCATATTGCATAAATGTAAATATTCCCAGTCTCTCTTTCTTTTCTCAGTATCTCTCTCTGTCTTTATCTCCTTTTCTTTGTATATATTTACAGAAAACATTACAAACACACAAACACATATCATTTAAACCAGGAGTTCTCAACCGGGGTCCACATGGGCCCTAGGGAGTCCATGTAATATTTCTGGGGTTCCACAGGCAAAATATAACAAATTGGGGGTCTACAATGATATTTTGGTGGTCCATGAAGAAAGCCAACTTAGAATGTTTTTTATTATTAAAAATTAAATTTCTATTGTAATTTACACTATATTGAAATATATATGAATGATTCTTTCTTTCTTTCTTTTATGTAGCTACCTCTACTGAATTTTCCATACCTAAGGTTTAAAATTAATTTTTAAAAATAAAAAATCATTCTGGAAGATTTCCTTTTAGCTTTAATTGAAAGCTAAATGATTAAATTTATTTTTTCCAATAAGTAAACTATTCTGTTGGTTTTTTTTTCAGATAGGAATTATAGATATTGGGATGCCAAATAATACAAGATAGTGACTGCTGCTGCTGCTACCACTACCACTACTACTACTACTAATAATAATAATAATAATCAGCAGCAGCAGAATAATTTATTTGCGTTAAATTAGTTTTCATTTAAAAATTAAGCTCAATCATATAATATTTCTTTGATTATTAAACCCTCAAAATTTTATTAGTGAAAAATAGAATATTTTTGTCTTATGTCAAATAGCTATTAAGGGGTCCACCAAGAAAAAAAAGAAGGGGAAAGGGGTCCACCAAGAAAAAGCAGAAGGGAAAAGGGGTCCATTGATAAAACAAGGTTGAGAACCACTGCTTTAAACAATAAATAAAGATAGACATAGAAACCATAAAAAAAATATTTTACGAATAGTTTGCAAGAATTTGTATCTCAGTATAGGTACAAATGATATAAATGATACTTACGACATAAATGTATGCATAAGAGTTAGAGAAGGAATAAAGTGTCACTGCTGACACTTGAGTTTGAACATAGATCGCCAGCGAACAAACACAGGTGATCCTATTAGTGAATTAAGTAGACGACATGACCATAGCGGAAACATATATATAGCAAGTCGCATGACATCTAGATTGATCGCAATTCCTAGTCTATCCTCTATACTATATCGATCTGTTATTTCTACTCTATCCTCTATTAGTATACAGACTGATATTCTCTACTCTATTCGCTATACTATTTCTCTATTCAGATCATTATATGGTGGTTACTATTCAAGCAAGTATTATCGAGCAAGTACTATTAGTGTGAATGCTATTTGAAGATGTCTGACACCAGTATTGTTCAACGGCGTTACTATAGTTGTATCTGCAATTACAAAGTCTCTACCACAACAAGCATTACAAAAGTGACAACGAGTATTCATTGGCATCAGAAAAGTGGCATCAAGTGTTCAATGACATCACAAAAATAGCATACAAACCTATGCCAACAAGCAAATATATATATATATATATATATATATATATATATATAAAAATGAAAATTTGCTACTCCTGTTTTGATGGTTCATAGATTGATATAGCTCTATGTTGCACTGTGAATTCTTCAGAGATCTAATTCATATAGTATCTTGAAAAATCATGTATGGATCTTCAGAACAAGTCAGAGCCTACTTACTCTCCCTCAAACATATGAATGGACATTTATGCATGGTTATAGATATTAAAATGAAGGTTATATTTTATGATGAAAACACTCATTTGAAATAAAGATTACCATGTTCAAATAAAATAAATAGAAATAACATATTTTTAAAAGAAAGAAAATAGTAAATTCCTCAGAAAAGGAATTTGATGAAATTTATCACCTTCTGAAATTTAATAAGAATCAAAGAAGAAGAATGTAAGTAATGAAATACTTTGTTTAATTAATTCATTAGAATCATATTACCCATTAACAGCTCTGTAGCAAATATACATAAAAGGATACATGGGTGGCATAATGGTTATTGATATTGAAAATGGAATCAACATGCATAGTTCAAATTTCGGCTAAGGCTGTTGCAGTCACTTTATGCTAATACATTGGGAAAAGTATGATTGCATCTCCTCTGGCTATTGAAAAAATAGGAGGGTACCCCAAACTCTTTAAGCCTTGTATTGCAACCCATCTAAGAGATCATCTCAAAATACAAAACTGTGAAGACAGCAAAAAGAAGCCATAGTTTATGCATTTTTTCCTCTATCCCTCTGTCCTGTGAGTACCAGATTTTCCAAGTCATCCTTTTTCATTATATACCTTATATATTTCAGTTGCCTCTTCCTGATGTTTTGTATAAGTGTCCTTTTTGTTTCATTGCTGCTCACATGTTTCATCCATGGTATTCCCAGCATCCTTCTGTAGAATCACATTTCTGTTGCTTTAAGTCTCTTTTTCATCTGTGATGAGATTGTCCAACATTCACTGCCATATAGGACTGATATTCTATAATAGTTCAGTACTAGAGAACCTATAATATTAACAACAGAGCAACAATAAGATGTTGAATTTCTGGGATAAGGGATTACCATTATTTACATGTTCACTATGAGGAATTACTATTATTTTGATGCACACAACATTTTTGCCATTGTACTCACTGGCCTACATTAGGTGTATGTTGATCCAGCTTACATACCAGAAAATTTGCAAATTTTAACTTTATTCAACCAAACATTGCATTTACAATAGATGTTGCCATTTTGGTTTGGAGAATTCATTAAAGGGAGATGAAGTAAAAACTTGAAGCAACAGAAATGTGAAGGGAAATGGTTCATAATAAATAAGAATATAACAAATATGTTTAATACAGAATTTTTCTTTCTAATTATGTGTGATGAAAATTCAATAAGCATTCTTCTTTTTCTATATGCTGTCTCCTTTCAGGACTTGGGCAATCATGGCTCTTCATAACTTCCTATTCTTTGCAGCTCTTATTAGTATTTGACTTTTCACCATCCCACCCACACCCTTTTCTGTCATTCATTTATACAAATATATGATGTAGGTTATTCTCTGTTTCCCCCTGTCCTCCTTGTTTTTGTGTGTGTCAGGTTCTCCAAGCCCTCTTTCATCATTATTTGCCCGAGAAATTTCCACTGTATCTTTCTGATTTTAAGTAGATGTGTCACTTATGTTTCCATTTTCCTTAAAACTTTTTTGTTACTCATATGCTCAGTCTATGGTATTCTCAGCATCCTTTTGTAGAACCACATTTCTGTTGCCGTAAGTCTCTTCTTCATCTGTGATGAGATTATCCAGTATTCACTGTCATTTTCCAAGTCATCCTTTGGACCTAACAATAAGTAAATTGTTACCATTTTATATTTTTAATTTCACACAATGTTTTTGATTTTGTTGACTGCACAGTTGAGTAGAGTCAGATTGGCACTGTCTGTAAGAAGTAGAGTACCATCACACAATTCCCTCCACCAGAAATTTGGAAACAAAGCTGTTCTACTTGGCATTTGCACTGGAATCTCCAATACAAACATTTCAGAGTGTTTGGGTGTCAATCTGAGAAGAGTGCAGAGGATTTAGAAATAGTTGGATAAGTCTAATGGTGATTACAAAGTGATATCAACGTTATGCCTCCATTCATGTGTGTTCTTGAAAAGATAATTTTGCCCTGGATCAAGAGGCTGCTGGCAGACCCTATATCTTGCAACAGGACTCTACACCATGTCATACAAGCAGGAGAACCTTGTCATGGCTGTCAAACAATTTCTGTGACCACATCACCCCTTATATCTGGCCACCTAACTCTCCAGACTGCAACCACCTTTGTCACTGTTGAGCAAGAGACCAACCAAAACTCCTTTTAACACCAATGATTAACTGAAGGCAAGGATGATAGCAGCATTCACCAACTTAAACAAGGAGACCATCCAGAAGAGATGCAGGAGATTCTGGAGTCATCCTGAGGCTGTGGTTGAAGCCAACGGCAATCTCATTGAATAAATTTACTCTTTCGTATTTCAAGATATTTTCATGTAATTTTGGTAAGTATATCTGTTAAAATTAGATGTCAGTGTTATTTTCATTTTTGCATAATTTAGATGATAATTTATCCATCACACCCTGTAGGAGCACTGATATTGCATAATAGTTAAGCACTCTTTTCTTGTTTCTTAATACTTTGCTTAGCTTTTGGAATGCATCTTTTGCTATTCCAGTACACCTTTAGATTTCAGTACCATATTTTCAGTCCTATTTGAAAACACCTACTTAATTTTTAATTTTTTTTTTTTTTGTATTTGTTTCATTTTGATGTCTCTAATTTCTAGTTTTTATCTTGTTGTTTCCTCTTGCTGACAATTATACATTCTGTCTTCTTACAATTGACAGCATTTCTTCACATTTTCCTTTAATACCTTCTGTAGGAGTTCCTGCAGTTTTCTACCAAATAATTATGTGGTTACTGCCTGCTGGTAAGAAGAGACATCACTATGGTTTTATAGTAATTTGATTCTATTGTTAGGCACTATGGCAATTTCTGTCTGAATTTCTAAAACGAGAATTTAGCATTATTATACATTCTATTCAGACTAGTTTTCAAATCTTTATTGTAATATTTTAGTTGTTATAACCTTTGGGCTTCTTCTTGTGCTTTTCATATTTAATAACCTTCAAGGAATTTCAATCCGAATACTTTGTATAACAAATACCTGAAAAAAGCTGAAATCTGATTGTAATTTTTTTTCACTGTAGCACACAGTACATGGCACAAGATCCACTCAAGTTACAAGGATTCTTGAATGACATATAGGACAGGAATGTAAGAGTAGAAATGTTTCTCTCCAGAATCTATCTTACATATCTATAAGTCTACGATTTACCTATTCTTAGAATATTGCTGTCACATATGGTCCGGTACTCCTGCTATTTACCTAGAGCTCTTTGATAAGATCCAAAGAAAAACCAGCAATATTATCAGTCCTGATCTGGCAGCTCAGCTTCAGTTACTTACCCACCACAATAAGGTTGCTTTCCAGTGCCTTTTCAATAAATACTTTCATGGTAATTGTTCAGATGAACTCTTCACTATGGTATCTAGAGTTCGTGAATTTAATTGCATCACTAGACTGGCATCAGATCTCATTGATTGACAGTTGAGCTGGCTAGATGTAGCTGTAAGTTCTATGCTAACAGTTTCTTTTCTTGCATGTTTCGTTTGTGGCACTCCCTTCCAACTCCGTGCTTTCCAGCCAACTTTAATCAGCAAAAATTTGAATGCAATGTCAATCTCTATCTACTGTCCTCTTGATTACTCATTTCTCTTTACATTCATTATTAATGTTTCTATTCCTTATTCTTCCACACCCTTGTATTTTAGTGGCTTTACTGCCTTGCATGGGGTGATATCAATTAAGAAAAAAATATGGAGGATAGATAACAACTGACCCTTAACTTAAAGAAGCTGAGAAAAGCTGATTGTGGAATTTCTTCCTTACAAATTGGAATACAGAGGGGATGAGGCTGGTTTGATTCAATCGATGTGGCATGACACCTCTTAGCCTGAAAAAGTTTGAACTGATGAGACTAAAGTGTGGATTTCATTGGAACATTTGCCTTGGCAATAGTGACAGAGCAATGGTAGGTTTGCAATGTTCCTCTGTGAGGAAAGAGACTGCCGGGCGAAAAATATATTATCCCCTACAAGGTTGCATAAACCATTTTGAATTCTCTCAGGGTTGGAAAGTGAGATTTGGGCAGTTCTAGCATTCTTACCTGATTTGATTTTGGTACAATAACAGTTTATCACAATTCCAGATCAATAAATTCAGAGAACTTTGTACAACTACAGTTGATTCAGTTTACTTTGTTATGTTGAAGCCCCTCCTCCATATAGACACAATTGTTTTATGTATTGAAAGCTTGTGATGACTCCAGTTTTTGGTCTAGATCTTGTAATGATAAAGCATGGTAGAAGGAGTCAAGTACTTTCTGGAATAGTACAATGAGCCAACCATTTTTCCAAAATCATATATACTAATGGACCACATATATAAGGTCTGGAGTGGGGCACCTCAAGGCGATGTAATGGTTAGTAAGCTTGGCTTGCTAGAACAATTATGACTGAGTAGTGAGTTCGATCCTCACTGGGTGCCCCCTAATTTCAGCCTTGTGCTACATCTAAGCTATGCTTGGAAAATCACTATAAGGTCTGGAGTGAACTTGTGTTACCACAAATGTTCAAAGCAAAGAGCTTGATTGAAAGAGCAGTTATTCATCATTACTGAAGAAATCTTAGTGTCTGATTGGTGATTGCAAAACAATACAAGCTTGATTTTAGGGGTATTGAAAGTTATAATCCAGTTTTTTTCCCTATTGAGCTGTTTGAGAAAGATCAGAGAAGAGAACAGCTGCCAGGATTGAACATATTGATTTTTGGTGGTAAAAGTCGTCAGTGAAGTACTTTTAAAATCTATAAATATTGTAAAATATTTAAAATAAATATAATTTTAAAATATTTTGAATGGTGCTTTATGGACATTTCTAAAGATGTGATGTATTTTTATTTATTAATCCAATAGATTTTATCACTTTAAATGTTATTTTAGTTGATGCTTATATTTGAGTAGATGCTTTATGTATTTATTATTTATTTATTTATTTATTTTCATCTTACAGACAAATAGTCAAGAAATCTTATTAAAGAAAAATATGTGCTCTCCAGCAGGATTTGAACCTGCACTTTTAAACTTTTCTTGATCATTGACACACTTCATGGTTAAATGGTCTAAAGCACATCAGACCTAATAACAATTTCTACTGTCCAAGAAGACACAGGTTTGAATCCTTCTGGAGAGTGCATAATAAAAATCTATCACTTCTTTATTTTAATTTATATATGGGAAATTTGTTTTTAAAAGGTGAAATTTTTTTCAAGATTTTAATCTTGGGTTTTCTGTTCAGATTTTTGTGCGATTTTTTTTTTCCTACTCAGTTTAATGTCTTATATATTCATCTTTTGTTTAAAACCAAGACAACAGCTCGAAAAAATAAAAATAAAAAAAATGTTCCCATTTTCACATCAAATAGCAGAGACATTGAAGTACACCTTACATTATGAAAAGGAAAGGAAGAACAAGAAACGTTTTTCACCTTACCCACTTCTTATACAAATCTTAGTCAAGATAAATCAGTTGTATACTCTTCTTGTTTCTCTTCCTGGAACATTACCCTTTCTTATCTTGCATGCAGTGCAGCCAGCTTCTTCCATTATAATTGAAGTTTTACGAGGTAGACATTATTGAATCAATCAAGAGCATCTCAACTCACGGCACTACCAAACCCCTGACACATGCCCTGCCAACCAAGAAGAAATTTTATGTTTTGGCCACGAATTTTGGAACTAAACAAAAATGGTTCTGACATTTTTAAAACTGATACTGAAATATGACACTGACTGATGGACATCATCTTTTAGTGTAACCCCACCATATGGAACCAATTAATGCCAAATCAGTCAAACAAAAATCTTTATTTTAAAATGTTAAATGCATTTCATGAGAAATGTTATTGCTTATATAGTTTGGACATTGGCAGTTTTTTGTAGCTCACTAGATTTTGGTCAGTTCACTTCATAATTCAAATATATTCATTTCTCTCTTGAGCAAGATTGTTAGTTCTTCATTATAAGCAGATTTTTTTTAGGAAAATAGCACTTTGAATTAGTTAAGAACAATATAAATTTATCTTGAAATCATCACAAAAGTCTTAAAATTCTGAATAATTCCACCCTAGAAATCCACAAAAATATAAATTTAAGTAATCAATGATTATTGGTTCTACAGAAAGTTGCTGAGAATAAAATTGACTGAACATAAAAAAGACACTTATACATAAAATCAGAAAGCGAACATGGCCAATAAGGAGCATGGAAATTTTGATATTCATAGAACAGAGGGACAGATGAATACAATGCATAACCTACCTAGTGAGCTTGGGGTGATAGCAACTGTTAGAGTCCCAGCTTTGTGCAAATACACTGGGGTCAAACCACTATGAAAGTATAAAAATAGATTTTTATAGTAAAAATACCAGTAATAAATTTTTGAAAGGAAAAATATTTCCAGCAATACATTTAAAAAAAAGATATTAATACATATTCTATTCATACAAACCTGTTTTGTTGACATTAGATAACACATTGCAGTTGATAAACTCTAAAACAAAATAAACCAAACCAAACCAAGTGAGCTTGAGTAAATGAATGGAAGAACAGGGTTTAGTAGTGATAATAAAAAGACAAAATATATTACAAGCTAGAAAAGGCAGGAATTTATGGGGAGCTATGATTGCCAACATCTTGGGGTAATAGAAGAAGCATATACTTAACTTAGGTTTGTTAATGCAATGCAAAGTTACAAGTCATTAATGGTCTGTGAGACTAGCTTAGAGTGTCCCTTCAGGGTGCAGTTGATATGGCTCTCCACAGCTTCCTTTTCTTAAATTCCTAACAGGATTTTTAATGCAGTGCAAAGATACAAGTCATTAATGGTCTGTGAGACTAGCTTAGTGTGTCCCTTCAGGGTGCAGTTGATAATGGCTCTCCTCAGCTTCCTTTTCTTGAATTTCTAACTTAGGATTTTTATGCAGTGCAAAGATACAATTCATTAATGGTCTGTGAGACTAGCTTAGTGTGTCCCTTCAGGATGCAGTTGATAATGGCTCTCCACAACTTCCTTTTCTTAAATTTCTAACTTAGGATTTTTAATGCAGTGCAAAGATACAAGTCATTAATGGTCTGTGAGACTAGCTTAGAGTGTCCCTTCAGGATGCAGTTGATAATGGCTCTCTACAACTTCCTTTTCTTAAATTTCTACAAACTATGCACTGTTCTGATTGTTATTGGGAAAGATAATGGTCAATATCCTATTTCCTTCCCTATGCTTTTGAATTCAGAATTGTCCTTTTTTCTGTGACTAGTTACTAGGGCTAGAGAATTCATTCTACCTTACTTATTTAATCCAGGAAGAGGAGGAAGAATAGATAGATCTATGCATTTCTCAAGGGCATTAGTGCACAGGGTTTCAAGTAAGACCAAACAGTCTCAGTTGAAATTTGAACTCAGCTTGCCAGTTACATTTTCTATTACCTATCTGTCTGCCTAACCCACTTTTAAAAATTGCTGTTTATCATCTATTGAGACTGAACTACTTAAAGTGATAATCCTCTGGTACAAGATGCCCAATGAGGATCAAAGACATGATGATCATATTGGTGAACTAAACTTGTTTATGAACCATCACAAAAAGATAAGCACAAAAATAATTAATTTTTATCTAAGAAAATTATTGTAAGTAATCTAAAATCAAGACTATTAGCAGTTACTTATCAGATATCTTAAACTCCTTATTGACTCACAAAATAAGTCATTAAAATCTTTATGATTTTGAAGTCAAATTAGTATTCAATCTAAACTGGCTACTGCCCAACACTGAGGAGAAAATTGCTATTTACTGAAGTTAGCACATCACTTCATAAAGAGGTAATGGTATGGCAAAAGTATACAAGAATGAAGCCCCCAATGAGAATCAAGCTGGTGAATTGAACTTGCTTATGAACCGTCATACAGAAATAAGCACAAAAAACAATAATTTTTTCTCCAATTAATCTAAAATCAAAAACATTAGCAGCTACAATATCTTATTGATCTGTCTATACTTCTGAGATGAGGTATTTTAACTATTTACACTATTTACCATGATTGGAATTTCAAACTAAACCTTTTATTTTGTCCCCTAGGGTAGATTGTTCTAGTTCCACATGCCATGATTTTCAAGATATCTCAGTTTTATTTATTTCCTTTTAGTAACTCAATTCTCCAAGTTTTTGTACACTTCTGCTGTGGCCAGGTATTGAACTCGCAACTCTTTTGGTTAAGTCACTGGATTATTTCAAACAATGCTTTTATCCATGTCCCCAAGTGACTTAACCGAAAGAGTTGTGGGTTCAATACCTGGCCAGAGTTTAGTTGAGTTATTAAAGGGAAATAACTGAAACTGAAATGTCTGGAAAAGACACAGCATGTAAAACTAGAACAATCTACCTCAGTGGACAAAATAAAGTTTTCAGTTTGAAAAATTCCAATCACCTGAAGAATGCCAGTGTATACAATGGCTGAAACATCGTAAATATGACAACAAAGATGAGGATAAGAGTTCAAACAATGTAAATAGTGTAAATATCTTATTCACTTTAAGATATTTTCTAGGTCAATAAGGACTTTATAGTTTTGAAGTCAGAGTTGGCTGGCTGCCACATCAAAGCTGGAAAGCCTCATCTACTCTACTATTTAACAGGTGAGGAGAAGAAATGTTCATGATTTTTTCAAGGACATTTCTGTGATAGTGAATGCAACACACAGGGCAAGAATCTGAACTTGCCTTATCAACTTCATTTTCAGTACTGATAACCGCTATGCAACCTGCACATCCTGAAGCAGTTATCAAAGCTAAAATAATGCACCTCTTTAAAAAAAATTGATCTTGTAAAATAGTGATAACAATCAAAAAAGTAGAGAAAAGATAGAAAACAAAAATGAATTGACCCCTTCAAGATAGTAAACCTCTTGACCAAATATGCACACTCTTCTGACTATCAGATTGAAGATTGTGGCATTTTTTTAATGTCATAAAAACAAGTTACCTTTAAAATATCATAGATTAATGACAATAAGGGTCAGCACCTCAAGTGATCAAACATTATCTGTCTTCCTAAAGATTAGTCTCAAGTTGGAAAACCAGACATTGCAAATTTATCAATAGTTTCCATGGACGGATCTCTTTCAGTCACCATTAATCCAGTACAGCGTGAAATCATCTGTTCATCCGGCCAAACAATATATTGTTTGTGTTATTGTGCACTTGTCCAAAATAAATTGACTTCACTTACATTGACAAACTTATTTCAAGATGTCTTTTTTTTTATAGCACTGGAGAGAGAGTTCAATTTTCTTTTCTGTTGTTATTGTTGTTGTGCTTTTGTTATTTGTTTGTTTATTAAAAAAAAAAAAAAAAAAAAAATTTGCCTGGAGTAGTTAATAAAATGATGTGATGAAAGTGTCATTTGAACTCACTTTCTGAGATTATCATTTATTTTTAGTTCAGACTCTACTCAACACTACATTTATCAGTAATTGTCTAGTCTCTTTTAATATTTACTAAGCTTAGTATGGTACAAGGTCAAAAATATAGAGCATAGTTTGATTTTGATATATATAGATTTAACTGGCAACTATTACTAATAGACTGTGAAAATATCTTAATAATAAATACTCCATGGTGAGGATTCTGTTGATATTTTCTTAGCTGAGCTAAGTATGGTAAAACACCAAGTATATGGAGCATCCAGTGAGGAGTTAACTCTTTCCTCTAATAATGGTCTACAACAGTTGTTTCCAAACAGTGTGGCATGCCTCATAGGTGAGGCAGAAGAGGATAGCAGGTGAGGCAGAATGATAGAATTAAAAGATTTAGAAACAGTTTCAAAAAATTCATATACTAAAAATAAATATGATTTCAAAATTTAAATTATTATTATGGATTCCTTGTAATTGCATGCATGAGTTCCAATATAAATAGTTATAAATAATTATTGACTGATTTTACCATTGTCATATTTTTGCATTATATTAAATATTAAGAATATAGTAACTAGGGTCCACAAATTGGAGAAGAGAGTCATCAATGATAATGTTCTGACTTCAAATCCACAGTTATTTCCCTTTTACCATCTCTCTGTTTTTTTTAATTTTAATTGTAAATTTTATCACATAAAATTTGGTGAGGCACAAGCAAATTTTAATTACAAAAATACAGCGCAGAGAAAAAGACTTAGGGAACCACTGGTCTATAGGATAAGCTTGCTAAACATTGCTATATAGTAAGATGTTCATATTGATACATTTTTTATATTGACTAAGTAAAAAGGTAGTTTCACACAACACCAAAAATTGCTACAAAACAAAAACATTGACCTAAAAACTAAAGTCATGTACTTAAATAGATCATCAAATCAACACTTTCATATGATTCTCATTCATGGTACCAAACCTGTTCAGAAATATTGTATCTAAACTGTAAGTTGTATACAAACACATTTTCAAATAAATTTCAACTGAAAGCAGTACTGTCATTAGATCCTAAATATTTCCTTTTAAGGAAATGCCTTATAATATCAAAGTTTTGAGTGAGTGTAGCCTGTGAGTCTTAGTGAAACCATTCTTCTTTAAACATTTTGGATTGGTGCTACAGAATCACAAAGAACAGCACCAGATAACAGAAACAACTACCACATATTAGCTATGAATTTGAAATCTTTCTCACTCACCCATTTCTTCTCTCTTCTTCACTGATAAGTAGTCAGTAAATTTCCCTACTAAGGGCAATAAAAGCAGTCAGTTTGGATTATATTCATTGTGTAGTTTAACACCATGAGAAGAAAGTTTTCTTCTGGAGAAAAGACATCTAATTTGATTTTCACAAAACCACAGAGAGGTCAACTTTAGTATATTAATCTGAACAAAGCCATGGAAACTGCCTTGGTCCACTACCAAACAATGGCAGTGGGTACCAAATACCTAGCCACATAAGATATCATGACAATGTCACACACACAAATATATCTTTATAAAAGTGGACACTGACGTCAACACCAAGTGGTGTTCAAGCATTGAGATAGACTGTTCCATTCTTAAAACCTATTTCAATGCCTGAAGAGAATTTAAAGTATGAAACACTGTTGCCACTCAGTGTTGAATTTTATATTTACATAATGTCTATCCCTTATATAGAAAAATTTTATCCATAAATGTACCATACTGTAAGACTATATTTTTATCAGATCTATGCATATTATTATATATCAACATATCATGGTATAATTCTTATAAGACTTTCTGTCAAGATATCTGGCAATAGCATATAGCTCAGGGAGAAATGGGCTTGTGCCTTTTTCATTTAGTGCAAAATAAGCATAAAAAGAAACAGTTCAAACTTTACTTGTAGCAACATAAGACACTAGCACTTGATTTTTGGCAAGTTGCTTCAAGTGATTCATTTATAATTTTCCCTTTTAATGATTATTACAGGCAATAAGAATTTCAGGGTTCATGCCTTTTTTTGAGTATACTGGTAGAATTGAATTCATTTTGCTGATTCTTTACATCAGATATTTTTATCTTCAAACTTGTAGAAGCTAATACAACAAGTTATTTCATTAAAGGAGCTATGACTTTCTTTTTTGTGGAAGAATGAAAAGAAGAAATAAAAGAATAGAAAGGAAGAGTTAAAACAAAAATAAGAAATTTAGAAAGAAAAAGAAAATTTTACAGAAGTGTAACCAGAAAAAAAAAGAAAAAAGAAAAAAAAGTAGGAATAAGTTAATGAGAAAAAGTGTGAAACAGAGAGAGCGAGTGAGAGAGAGAGAAAGAAATAAGCTACAAGAAAATGAAAAAAATAATGTTAAGAAAAGACTAAATACAATGTTTTAAGAATAGACAAAAACGTGAGAAAAATGAGTAAAAAATTAAAGGGGGAAAAATAAAATTAGCTGGAAAGAAAACAATTGCAGTTTTGTTTTGTTTCAAGAGATAAAACAAGAAATCAATAAAAAAAAAAATTATTGATGTTTAATTTGAATTAAAGAAAAGCAAAACAGTTGAAAATTTCACAGAGACATGAAAACCACTTCTTTCTGACAGAACCATTTTTTTTGGCTTCTTTTGATTTCCCATTCTTAATTTTTAATTTGATTTCACAGTTTTGTGTTGCTTTGAATTTCTCTTTCAATAAGATCCTATCTCTGGGCCGTCTGCTGGTTGAAATTGTCTATTTGCTAATTCCTTTATTCTATATTTTGTGTTGGCTTATTTTTTATTTGTTAGTTCAAGTGGCTTATTTGTTGATTTACACATTTTTGGCTTTATATTAAAAAAATGCTTAATACCTCAAGTGCTGACAAGTTTAATCTGTTAACAGTGCATGTAACTGTACATACATTTGCATAATACATACAAACATACATACATACATACATACATACATACATACAGGCATGTATGTATCCAAGCTCAGGTAATTGAGGAATACAAGAATAAATCTGCATGCATTCAAATATATCTATATATACATGTTTATATATATTTATACATGCAATCAAATGGCAGGGAATTTGGTATATATATATATATATATATATATATATATATATATATAGAGAGAGAGAGAGAGAGAGAGAGACAGAGACAGAGACAAAAAGAAAACTTATCTTTTTTATTTATTTATCTATATAGATCTTTTGCTAAACCTTATATATATATATATATATATATATGTGCAAGGTTTAGGTGTCTTAAAATATATGCTTAAATGAAAACCTGTGAACATACATCATATATATTTATACATATATGAACCTACATGTGTACTAAACCACTTACCCACATCCACATCCACAACACACAGACACACACACACACACACACATATATATAAGAATAATGTGCGTGTGTGCTTACATAGAAATTAATTGCATTTCTTTGTAAAAGATTAATTTGTGGGAGATTCTCTGAGATGTTTACATATATATATATATATATATATATATATAAAAATTTATGTGTATGTGTGGGTTTGAGGCATTTGGAAAATATTCTTTTACTGAAAAAAAATCAAGCAAAATTAAATTCTAAATCCAGAATCCAAAACAAAACTGATAATAAAAAGAAACATTTTATTTTTCTTATAATCTTTTTAAGTTGATCTTCATTGAACTTAAATTAAAGATTTTGTTACATTTACCAACTGAAAAAAAAACACGTTTCTTTTTATTTTGTATCTAAATTTTTTCTCCGTCGTAACTGATTTTATTTATTCGCATGCAACTTGAGGCAAAAGATCAAATGTCCTCTTTATCAAGAGATTAACAAGCAAACACAAAGAACTTACAACCAGAAAAAAATGTTTTTCAACATAGCTGGATTACTAAATCAATTTCTTTTCATTTTGTTTTTAATCATTTTTCTTTAAATACTTATCTGTTTTTCTTTTCTTTTTTTTTACTTTCTTTTTGATTGTCTCTCACTTTCATTCTTTACTTCTTCCAATGTACATTGTTATTTCTTATCATTTTTTTCCTCATTGCACACTTTTGAGGGAGGTGGGAATGGATTAAGGATTAAAGACACAAATAATTTATCATTTCGCACTAACACCCTAGGAAAAGGTATCAATCAGTATCTACTCTAAATGTCTATCTCAGTCACATATTCATTTTTTTTTAAATTGCTTGTCCCTACTGGACATTGACAAACATGTATCTCCCCAAATTCTTTTATTTTATTATTATTATTGACTTCTCCATAGTTTTGAATTCAGAATTGTCCTTATAGACTGGCTGCCACACAAGGCTGGAGTGTCCAGTCTACTCTGTTATTTAACCAAGAGCTGACAAAGATAGAAAATAAATTTTTACCTTTTCCAATGATTTAAGCATAATCTAGAATATGAACTCAGTTTTCCAATTTCACTTTAGATACTAATATCTGTTGCACTATTGCACATTTACTGCTACATTTCCAATTTACTATTACAGCTACAATTCATTATTTACTATTAATAATTAGTATTTAAAACTATATTTACTGTCTACTATTTAATACTATAAGCAATTGGAGATAATTTACTTTAGGTTTACGAAGGTAATTTTTCATATCATTGAAATACAGTTGACTCTACTAATTATGAAGCAGCCCGTAGTAGAAATTAAAAAGTTTTAGTGTAATAGTAATTTTTTTATCATATTATTACATTTTCTTATTCTTTTATGAGCTGTGTCCTTTCAGAGCTTGTGTTATAATGGCTCTCCACAACTTCCTATCTTTTATAACTCTAAGTAAAATTAGTTCTCTTACAATCACTCCCAATCCCTTGTCTGCCATTCATTTACACAAGCTCATTAGGTAAGTTACTCAGTGTTTTCCTCTGGCTTACTTGGTTTCAGTATATCCTGTGAAGGTCAAATTCTCCAAGCCCTCTTTCCTCATTATTTGTCCCAGAAATTACAGATGCATCTTTCAGATTCTAAGTATAAGTGTCTTTTTGTTCCCATTTTTGATAAAACATCCTCATTTTTCACATGTCCTGTATATAGTTTTCTCAGCATCCTTTTATAGAACGATATCTCTGTTGTGTCAAGTTGCCTCTTCTTCTGTAAGAAATTGTCTAGTATTTACAGCTATATTGGAGGATTGATATTGTATAGCAGTTCAGTGCTCTTTTCTCTGTTTCTAAGAAAAAATTTCCTGTTTTTTAAGAAATTGATTAGTAAATCAGTCTATGTTCTATGTGTGATACATGCTTAGGTGATCATGTATCTTTCGAAACATGACTGATAAGGCAGATTTTTTTCCCTGCTGTAGGTTGCCATTTCTTTCTGCATAGACCAGTTGCTATCCAAGGCTATAGAGCTCGGTCTGTCCTACTATTTACCTATAGCTGTGTGGAGAAGAAGAGGATTCATACCTTTCCCAAGAGTATTAGTGCATAAGTGAATGTAATGGATTTGACTGGATTTAAAACTTGGCTCTCCGATTTCTCAATTTAAGCCGCTGTCCATTACTCTACCGTGCTTTGCTTAATAAAATAGCAGTACAGTATTTGTGGAATCTGTCCTTGGCTGGCATCCAGTCTAGAAGAGGGAAAGCTATTAATTCAAAATCACAGAGAAGACACCAAAAAACAAATCTACTATCTTTTCTGAGAATAATCAAGTCAAAGTGCAGCTATCAAAGATAAGGGCAATGTGGAGAGCCATGAACGACCTATGTTCTTAAGGAGGAAGATCTATTTTTAATTCTTTTTTTTGGTTTTGTTTTATCACTTCCCTATATTTTTCTTTTTACTAAAGTATTTTTCCTTCCTTTATTCTATTTTTTTACATTTTATAATACATAGTGTGGCAGAAATACCTCCCACATAATGGAAAGTGATGTAATCTGTCACCCCCACAAGTGTCTACACTATAGGTAACAACTACCTATAAGTATCTATAAGTCAACGAACTACAAAGACTAGCTGGGATCTGATGAGTATGACTCATACTTATGCAAGAACTACCGATCTTCCAATAGTAGCACTCACTACTGGATTGACTTGCGATGACCTTGTGCATAACTGTTACCTTTATTCTTATTGTACTGGTTTTTTTTACAATAAACCTTTACTTATTTTATCCACCTTGTTTGTCAAGTATATATGTTTATTAGCATGGAATATAACAGTAAGACATTAGTGGCAATGATGTCTTCACCTAGCTAATGTCTGAACATTATGTGGGAGATATTTATATTGCACCCTCTATTTACATAGCTGAGCTTTGTATGACACAAGGTCACCAAAATCACACACTTAATGGGGATCAATGTTTGTAGCTTGACATATACATTGTGTAGTAAATGTTTGTCAGGTTAGCTCCATGACTGGATTCACCAGATTAGATACTCCTGTTGTGTCATTAGCTGGCTATGTCTTAAAGGTTCAAATAAAAAAGAAAAATCTGTCAATTGAAAAATACAAAGCAAAGAAATTGGGCATAAATCTATCTAACATTTATTTTTCTTGTATCAACTGAGAGAGCAAAGTTCCTTTAGTCTCCAGGACATGAAATAACTAGCTACAAGGATGAATGGGAAGGAAATATGTGGATGACAAGCTTAGTGCTCAACCGCTGTTGCATCCAAATTCCATCTTTCCTGTTGTTTATAGGCTGGTCAACCTAAATAAACAGCTTTTTGTATATTTTGTTATGAAACAGCAAATGTTTTTTTTTTTATCCTCCAGCTAATTTTTACCTGCAGTCAACTAGCCAAAGTTTTCCTTAACTGGACACAGAATATCTTTCAATCAAATAGCCAATTAGACTCTTCATTCTGACTATGCAAAATATGACTTTGCCTGTAAATAGTATGATTAGCTTCCAAACAATTTCTTTAGAAAATGAACCACACCTTTTATTCTATACTAAGTAAGGCTAAAATATCATAACTTTTAACTTCTGTTTTGAGAAAGATTATGTGAATTATATCAAAATTGGTTTATTAACATTTAGCACTTTGTATCATTTATAAATATAACTTCCCATTTTACTATTTATGAAATCCCCTCAAAATATAGTGTTTTATATGTTAGTTCTATATATTTGAAATTGAAGTAACCTGGCTCTCAATTTCAGTCAAGATTGTTTTAGGTGTTACCAAAGAAGGATATAACTGCACAACCAAGAATTTAAAATTCAAATTGCATCGGCAGGACTAACATTTTGCTTGGTGAAAATAGTCAGCTACAGAGTGCTTCAATTAAATTTACTTTTAGTTTATTATTATAAATTAAAAAGTGAAAATATTACTTGGTTTTTATGACTTCTGCTGCCAAACTTATGACTTTTTCCCTAGCCAAAAAGCCATAGGTGTAACTTTTTCTACAACCTTTTCCCTCCCCTAACAAAGCATACCTTGACACTTTTCTTCCTTGGCTTTTCTTATGAATTTTTTACAATTTTTCTCTCACTTTGTTACTTATTTGCTTTTACAATATTTTTTTTCCATTCTTCTTTCTTTTTCTACAAATTTAATTCAGCAATTACTGTGTCTTTATCAAATGATTCATTTACTCTTATTTTTGGACTGAAAAATAATGACAGTATAGTAAACAGATAAAAAAGGAGAAGCTTGAAATGCACTAATTTGTATCTGTTATCTGAACTGTGCAAGCCAAAAGCTTTTATTGACATTTATATTTAATCTAAAAGTAATATCATTTTTAATTAAAACATTATCAGCAACTTCATATATATACTTTGGAATTTTAGTTTTATCTAACAAAAGCTCCCCAAAAATATAAAATATTACAATAATACTGAAATAGCAGAAAATGATACTTTAGTAATGTAAAATTGATATACTATATTTTCCAGATTCAAAAACATCATTTCAATGAAATAATTCTAAAATTTTATCCTTCATACAGGCCAAAATAACATTTTTATTTAAATTAATTTACATAAAAATGTACATTTTTAATTTTTTTTAAATTTTGTAAACTGAAATGGGAATATTTCCTAGAGGCTGGATTGTCATTGTTAATGTGAAAATACAATAATTTCAGTTACCTAAGTGGAAGATAACTGTTGATATCTGTTAAACATCACTCCAGGTTTATCTTTAAAATACATGTTATTTTTTGTGTATAATAAAATGTTTTATATATGCAAATTTCTATAATTTTAATTTAAAAAAGTAATTGTGAAGTTTAATATGAAGTAATATTGATTATATAGATTTATGAGAGAATGAAGAAGATACACAAAACAGAAACTAAGAATATATATTTACTAAGATTAGTTTAGTATATCATAATTCCATAACTATGATTATCCAGTAAGGAATGAACTTATTACAATTTTTAATGGCCTGAGACTAACTTAACTATTTCTTTATGTTGAAACACCCATAAATTTTTGCTCAGTTTAGTTTAACGTGGCTCAAAATCATAAGTAGTGAGCAGTTAGTGTGTATTATCCTTCATTACCAACCTTCATTTGATTATTCTGTCCAGTAACCTTTCCTAGGTTACAACAATTAGTAAGGAGAAAAGACATGATTCAGGAAGAGAGAAGATGGTGATTGGTTTTGCATTTAAATGTTTGAAGATCATAGATGACAGGGAAGCAAGGAAGCTGAAAGAGAGTTCCACATACTTTTAAGTGTTATAGACAAGCTTATGGTTGCAAGAAAGAAATACGACAACAGCAGAAATAGATTTACATGATTTATTTCAACAGGAATGTGAGGGTTTGGGACAGCTACCTTATGGTATAGTTCATAAGCCGGCTTCGGATCTAGGTCAATCTCTCATAGTAGTTCACACACGTTGACACTGGTTGATGCTCCCCTGCTCACAGCTGCTGACCGCTCGGCCTGACCGTGACAGGTCTCTTCCCTGGCCACCTGTTGACTGCCTGTTGTACTTCCATGTTACCCCTTTTATGGTGTTTTTTTTATGGCTTAACAGGCTCAAAAAACGAAGTGAGTATAATTAGGAGTGGAAGCATTTTTATTGGACGAAAAATAGAACACTTTAAATATTATTTTTTTTTCGACCGGAACTCGTGCGTCAGGAACATTTGTAAACGAAGATAATGGTCATTTTGTGATGGGGCTTTGTTCTGTTCACATCTGGCTCTCGCTCTTGAGTATGTTAGTTTATTTGCCAGTAAATCAGCCGAGATATGTCTTATTTTATTTTATAACATGAGTATGGATCAATTATAACAAATTTAGCATTGGAGATTAGAAAATTAAATATAAAATAGGCTGTGCCAGATGTAGTTTCAACCAAACCTTGCTATTACTAAGAAACAAAACATTAACCTAAAAACTAGCATCATGTACTTAAATAATCATGGTAGATCAAAACTTTCATATGGATGTGTAAGCGATCTGGGATTACAAAGGAAATGTTTGTCCCAGATTATTTCCACGTCACAGAGAATAAATCACTAAGTTCAGACTCGGACATCGTGGGGCAGAAAGATATGCCGAAAACTCAATTCGCAGGTACTATCTCACAAATCACAATGCACACAGCCAGTCAGAAAAATAACTCATTCTCCAACAACCGCAGTAGCCAAAATACCCAAATTTTTCTCCCCGATTCGAGAACACCAACTGCTTTTATCGGTTGAGCATTTTTTCCATTCATCGACAACTGGGAGAGGATGTTCAGTAATTTGCATATGAAAATACTTTTATAGCGACTCCTGCAACTGACTTGTTTTTTAATTCAAATATTCCATCTTCAGCATGTCATGCGGAATATGTGCCCTTTTGTTTGGTAAGTAATTTTCTTTTTCGACACATTTTCTGTCGTAGAATACACGCGATATGCTGTCGCTAGGTTTGACGAGGTAAGTCGCCATTTTCTTCGCTATAGGATGTCATGTATAGCACCAGATTTTTAAGAAATATCTAAACTTTCAGCTCTATACAGCAGCTTTCTCAGATCAGTTGTTAAAAATTGCTGTAGGTCTTAGTAAGGACTATCCTTCTTCAAAATTTATAGGCTGTTGTTAAAGAATCACAAAGAACATTACCAAATAACAGAAACTACATCATTTAAGAACTTTCAACAGCAGTAACAAGTAACATGGATAGCACATGAAACTAAAAGAGAATATAATGGCATAATCAAGATGTTGACCATTCCAAACTGCTTCAAACGAAAGGTTAGGAAGAAATCTCCCAACCTACCTAATATTCTTCTTTCCTTTTATGTGTCATGTCCTTTCAGGATGTAGGTGATCATGGATCTCCACTTCTCACTATCCCTATCAACAAGTTCCCGCCTTCTGTTTCCTCCCCCAGACCACGCTCTGTCATCCACTTGCTTAAGCCCACCAGGTATGTCATGCATTGTTTTCCCTTGTCTCTCTTTCCCTCTATTCATGATATCCTTAGCATTCTTTATTATCATTACCATTAACACCTGCAGGTAGCACCACACAACACGGGCTGTGGAATTGGCAAGCCAAGTTGATATCCCCACTTATGCTATGTCATTCACTTTCACACAAATGCCTTTGGGAAAGGTATAAATCAATCTCTTCATCAACAATAGAGTAGACTGGACTTTCTAGCTTTGTTTGGCAACCACTCTGAGTGAATAAAACCAGAAAAGATATGGAGAGTTGTGATCACCTATATCTTGAAATGACAAGGCATTTTTAAAAATAATATTTGTGGTGTTGAAAATTTTTTTTTTTCATTTTTTGACAGCAATAAAAATGAAACAACTAGTCTTTATTGTAACTTGAAAATATCAAAATTTATTCCTTAAAAATAGAAGATATCATTGAATGTTTTTGAATAATTGTTTACACATATTAGATGTTTTGTATTTCTAGCATCTGTTTTGCATTGTAAAGATGACTGAAGCAGAAACACATTCATATGCATATATATATATATATATATATATATATACATGTATGAATTTATATTATGTAATTATGCATTTGAATATTGCCTATTTCATGAAGTCATTCTCAGAACTCATTTACCATATTGTTTATTTATTTATTTATTTGTTTTTGAAAAGCCATACTCGTTTTTTAGGATGATTTGAGAGAGAGAGACAAAAAAATTCAAGAGTTATTTTTCCGCCTATGATTCACAGCGGGTAGGCTGTCTGGACAGTATTTTCATTCAAATTTCTCCTTTTAAAAAAAAAGTAAAAAAGATGTAAATAATTCTGAGAAGAAATAAATTATGACTAACTTGTATATATTATGCGACTCATAATAGAGAAAGAGAAAAAAAAATCAAGACTGTTGCAAGGTAATTTTTAAATGTCCATAAATCTGAAAACATGTTGGGACTACTTTCTCAGAGATAACAGCAACAATAATAATAATAATAGCAACAGCAACAACAAAAATAATAATAATAATAATAATAATAATAAAAATAATAATAGCAACAACAATAATTACAACAATAATAATAATAACAATAGCAGCAACAACAACAACAATAATAATAACAATAGTAACAATAATAATAATAATAATAATAATAATAATAGCAATAATAACAATAAGAAGAACAGTAACAAAAACAACAAGGATGAACACAAAATCCTTAACAGAAACAAGAAATACAATCAGGGTTATAAAAATAAAGACAATATGGACATGAAAAATGACTCTAAAAAAACTAGTATCAACAGTATCTGGATGTTGATAATGGTTGCAATAATGATGAAGCATTCAAATATGGTGGTAGTTCTGATGGATGAGTGCTGCTGATGTTGTTGATGATGGTGGTTGGTCTCTGCTTCTTAAAAATAATAGTAAAAAAATAATGATAAATGTGATATTGATTATTTGTGAATAAGTCGTTTGCACAAAAGCAAACAGAAAGATGAAAGACTTTGTCACTTCAGTCACTTTACCACCGCTGTAACATAGTTTCCCTGTGCCTTTTCTATACTTTCATGCTAATTGTTCTGATGAACTTTAGTCTATGTTACCCAGACTTTATAAACTTAAGTGCAGTACTTGATTGGTGGCAAAGTCTCATCATTGGATAGTTGAAATGGCTAGATGCAACTGTAAGTTCTATGCTAATAAGTTCTTCTATTGCACTTGTTGCTTATCAAACTCTCTTCCAGCTTCTTGCTCTCTAGTCAACTTTGTTCTTCAAAAATTTAAATGCAATGTCAGTTATTATCTGTTGTCTTCTTAATTCTTGTTCTTTTATTATTCTCTCTTCTTAATAGTATATTAATTTTATTGAATCATTTGCTAGATACTAGGAAAGTTGATTCACAGTGTCATACCAGACATTCTTCTCAGAATCCCTCTTGAATGCAATATCTGTTCTGCTATTCATAATATATTTCTCGAGATTTTTGATAAAATTCAAAGAATGGTGTATAATGTTATTGACCCTGACCTAGTATTTTTACTTCAGTCACTTTCCCACTGATATATGTGGCTTCCCTCTGTCTTTTCTACAAATATTTTCATGGCAATTGTTCTGATGAGCTGTTCTCCTTAGTGCTTTGACTGCATGCTACTAGATTGGCAAGTAGATTTTGCAGTTTACTGTTGAATTAACAAGATGCAATCATCAGTTTTATTCTAATATTATCTTTTCTTGCACTTCTCTCCTGTGGATCTCCCTTCCGATTTCTTGCTTCCCTGCCAAGATCTTGAAAAATTTAAATGCAATGTCAATCTCCATCTTGTGTCTTTCTGTTATTGTCCTTTTCCTCACCTCTTATTCTTTTTCACTTCCTGTAACTCCTGAGTGGCATTATTCCCTTACTTCGGGTGAAATGATTAAAGAAAATGATTGAAATAATGAAATTTTTCAATGAAAGTGTTTACTTTATTTAACTCTGACTTTAGGAGAGTTTCGGCTTGTGATGTCACCATTGCATTGCCCCAGAAAATATTAACTACCAATTTTATAACACTAATCATCTTTACCATGTCCATATGGTCATTCATGGCAATTCTGAACTATAATACTAACTCACATTTAGTATCACAATAAAAAAAAGCACCAAAATCAACATAATAATGTTCCTTGGCCTTCATATAGAGAAGGTTTGATGAATGTGATCACTTTCCACATGCAAAGATCTCAGTAGCCTGGGAAAACTAATTAGTAAGGAGAATTGTTCAATGATGGCCATTATGAGTGGTCAAATCTTGCATAAAATAAGCATTTACTCTATTTCTGACCAGCATTTTGATTTATTTTATTACACACATTTTTTGAAACACAGTTTCATTCATGGAGTTGGGTAGACATTAAAGCTATTTGTAAAACATTTACACACACACACACACACACACACACACCTATATTTACCAATATATAGATACACATGCAGACACACATATACATACATATCGATACCTACATACGCATGAGTACACACATATATATTGGCTTTGGCATGGTTTTTGCCCTTATTTCCATAAGGAGTAGTTGGGGTGCCAATGTGCTGAGCTGTCCACCAGTCTCCTACATGTCATGGTTGTGTACCAGAGCATGGGTCTGAATGAATGATTTCTTGGTGTGCTCATCATGTGGCCTGTTCTGGGCATTTTAACCTGGCGGTGCCCATCCCTCTCCAGGTTAGATCAAAGGCGATGTCCTCCAACAAATGTGGTTTGCCTTGGTCATAAACATGTGAGCGCTGTTGTTCATATGAGGAACCCTTCTAATAGCAATTTTATTGAATAAATGTACTCCTTAGTATTACAAGATATTTTTGTGTAATTTTGGTAAAATAATATATCTGTTAAAATGATTTGTGAGTTTTATTTTTATATTTGTGTAATTTAGATGACAATTTATCCATCATTCCCACCCAGTATATATATATATATATATATATATATATATATATATATATATATATAAAAAGCTTATTATAAGATCCAGATCTGCTACAGACAGGTTATCAGTATTCAATTTTTATGTCCGTCCCAATGCTTAAGGTGTGCTGGAACAGGAAAACACTTTATTATACAAGAACCTAAACCTATAACAAATAGTGAAAACTGTCTTGGCAATTATGGTAACTGATTCATAACATTTAACATACAGGTTTTTGAGCTTTTGAAGTTCCATAGACTCAATTAAGGAATTAAAAGTTTTTTCTTCAAAATTATAATTGCTGTTTTCTAAACAGGACCAGAGGTCCTTTAAGTTTTTGGCTAGAGGTCCAATAAGCCATCTGCAAGAGCTAGCTTAAAAGTCTGCACAGTGGGTGGCTTTTAAGCTAGTAATAAAATATAAGCTGGAGGCAGGGGCAACAGAAAGAATGGAGTATATGTGTACATACCAAATAAAACATTGGTAAATTTACTTTCTATGTTTATCTACATTCAGTTTACATAGTACACAAACTGGTAAGAAAAAAAAAACAAAAAAAAATGAGCACATTATTTACATTCATAAAAATAGAATTCCATATTAGCCCAACAGTGAAAATTGGAACATCAAATAAAAGAAGGAAAAATCCACAAAAGCCGTGACAAAAAACACTCTTACTTCTTTTTTCTATTTCCTTTTTTTCCTTTTCTCTCTTTCCTAAACACACACAAATTGTGAAACCTTTCTTGGGATAAAGTCACTTTTCAGTTGCATATTGCAAAGGAACCCACCCCAACTTTGAAGGATAGCTTGTGAGATTAGGAGAGCATATTCAGAGGGGTAGGTTTGTATATTAAAGATTTTTTTTTTGTCACACACCACCCCTATAACTTCTACAGTTTATCTTACCTACCATTTCCTTTACCTACATTTTAAAAATAGAAGGTTATTGGGTGCAGGCTACACCAATTGGGTCTTTTACAAGGTCAGTTGTCTTATCATTGAATGACTTAAACAGACTAGGAACAAGTAGGTAAATTGTTGGCATACACAAGAGTGAGTGTAGTGGGATGTGGGTGGAATGGAAATGTGACTGTTTGGAATCAATGGCAGCTGAGAGGGTCTTAAATGGAAAGTCTTTAGAGTAAAAGCTTTAACTTTTCTTTCTGTCTTTTGTTATATTAAATGAATTTTTCGTTTCTTTCTTTGTGCTACAACAAAGACATTCTTGGTTTGTTTTTTTCTGTGGGAAATTCTTTCATTTTTCTCTTTCATACTTTTCCTCTTTTGTTTCTTTGTGCTTTTTCCTTACTTTTATTTTAGTTCTTTTTATTCTAATCTTGCTATTAATTCATTCATCCTTCCACATATTTTACTGATTTTTGAGGATTTTTTTCTTTTTTTTGTCTTCTTCCTTCATTTTTATTTTTCCCTGATGTTATCTTTCATTCATTTTTTTGTTTTTTTTCTTCTTCTATTTGTAGCTCTTAACTTTTGTCTTATTGCCATCTCTCTCAAACCCTACTTTGCTATCCATTCTCTCAAGCTAGCTAGGTAGGTTATGCATTGCGTTTTTCTTTCCCACTTGACCTACATCTGTCCTGTGAGCATCAAAATTTCTAGGCCTTTCGCCATTATGTGCCCCAGAAATTTCAACTATCGTTTTCTGATGTTAAGTATAAGTGTCCTTTTTGTTGCCATTGTCTTTAAGATTTTTATCATTGCTCACATGTTTCATCCATGGTATTTTCAGTATATCTCTGTCAAACCATATTTCTGTTCAAAACCAAATTTTCTACAAGTCTCTTCTTCATCTCTGATGATGTCCAGCATTCCAGTACCATATAGAAAGACTGTTATGACATAACAGTTCATTACTTTTTTCCTTGTTTCTAATGCAATTTTTCTGTTTCTTAATATTTTGCTTAGCTTTTGGAGGACATAATTTTCAATATTCATTCCTTGATTTCAGGAGGTCTGTTCATTTGGGATAACCTTCAGGGAATTTTGAACTGAACTATTAATCTGTTCTTATTCCACTGTTCATGTCTCCCTTTGTCTCAATTATTGCTTCTCTTGTTTTCACTGAATCTGAGTCTATACTTCCCAGCTTGAGAATTGAGTTCACAATTACAAATGCTTTAATCATCTATACTATTGCCTCAGTGGCTAAGCTCAGAAA